>SEYY01011802.1:15000-17727 GCA_009176605.1 Armadillidium nasatum | reverse complement strand
CACTAGGCGCTAGCTTTAGGAAAGTATCCTGTCGCGTCTTAGCCCGACCTTCCCATCGAGAGCGTTCGATTTCTTCGAGGACCCTTCCGAAACTTAACAACTGGCGACGGACTCTCACATCTTCGGCGCTTGCCCCTCCTGACAGAGGGGCTCCTTCCGCGGTTTCGAGAGCGGGATGGTCATTTTTCGTTCCCTAATTCCACTAGAGAGGGTCGAGTTCCGAAGCTTTTCGAACTTTATGAACCGCTCTCACGTGTCGTTTTGCTGAGAGAGGCGCACCAAACTCCCTACCGGCCGAGTCACTGACGTGGGCGCTAAGTCCTAATCCGAACCTTAGGGTGCTTGCGACGGCGTCGGCGGCTGCTGCTGCTCTTAGGCCTCGACCGTTCGCTCGACCCTTACTGTCCTCGTCGTCTTCGTCTCTGGACAGCGGTCGCTGGACTTTAGGGTGTTCATCTTAGCTTCACCCCCTCGCCTGCGCTAGCTCTGTGAGGGCACTCTCTGCGAAAAACCAAGTTCTTAAGGCTAAGTCGCTGGCGCTTGCCGCGCTCACGAGGGATTTCGCTGAGAGAGGCGCACCAACTCCCTACCGGCCGAGGCAGGCGGACGCGGTACGCACTTTAGCTCTTGTCTTAGATGCGTCCCGAGGTCCCCTCCTCCTCACAAGTCCCTCCGAAACCGACCCTAGGGAAAATCTGGCACTAGGCGCTAGCTTTAGGAAAGTATCCTGTCGCGTCTTAGCCCGACCTTCCCATCGAGAGCGTTCGATTTCTTCGAGGACCCTTCCGAAACTTAACAACTGGCGACGGACTCTCACATCTTCGGCGCTTGCCCCTCCTGACAGAGGGGCTCCTTCCGCGGTTTCGAGAGCGGGATGGTCATTTTTCGTTCCCTAATTCCACTAGAGAGGGTCGAGTTCCGAAGCTTTTCGAACTTTATGAACCGCTCTCACGTGTCGTTTTGCTGAGAGAGGCGCACCAAACTCCCTACCGGCCGAGTCACTGGCGTGGGCGCTAAGTCCTAATCCGAACCTTAGGGTGCTTGCGACGGCTGCTGTTCTTAGGCCTCGACCGTTCGCTCGACCCTTACTGTCCTCGTCGTCTTCGTCTCTGGACAGCGGTCGGTGGACTTTAGGGTGTTCTTCTTAGCTTCACCCCCTCGCCTACGCTCGCTCGGTGAGGGAACTCCCTGCGAAAAGCCACTAAACCGCTGGCGGATGCCGCTCTCACGTGTGGTTTTGCTGAGAGAGGCGCACCAAACTCCCTACCGGCCGAGGCAGGCGGACGCGGTACGCACTTTAGCTCTTGCTCTTAGATGCGTCCCGAGGTCCCCTCCTCCTCACAAGTCCCTCCGAAACCGACCCTAGGGAAAATCTGGCACTAGTCGTTAGCTTTAGGAAAGTGTCCTGTCGCGTCTTAACCCGACCTTTCCATCGAGAGCGTTCGATTTCTTCGAGGACCCTTCCGAAAGCTTAACAACTGGCGACGGACTCTCACACCTTCGGCGCTTGCCCCTCCTGACAGAGGGGCTCCTTCCGCGGTTTCGAGAGCGGGATGGTCATTTTTCGTTCCCAAATTCCACTAGAGAGGATCGAGTTCCGAAGCTTTTCGAACTTTATGAACTCCCGAGAGAGGGGGCTAGTTCCGAGGTTTCTCAGCCGAAAGTTAGCTTTCGAGTCGCTCGCTAGGGGCCTTGGACACTTTAACACCTCGGACGCTAGTCCTAGCCGCGAGGATCAGCGACCTACGCTCGGCCAAGGCTACCGAGGTACGTCTCTCCTCTTAAGAAATCTTCCAAATTCGGAACTCGGGAAAAACTGGCACTGTATTTCGGAAATTTTTTTGGGAAAAAATTTTTTTATTATTAAAGATATGTGCGAGGGCATGCATTAGGAGTCTATTAAACCCGACTCCCCCGTGGGACCCAAAAATTTGGGTTCGCTCGGGAGACCCCCCTCCTGATAGAGGGATCGTTTCCGTTAAGATCCCTTCCGAAACATTACCCAAACGGGCTACGTTCAAAATTTTTCCGACCACCCCCTCGGAGAGACCTCTTTTTCCGACTCTACCGTAGCCGAAACGCCTAGAAAACGGGTCCCCAGGTGACCGACCAAAAATTTTCAGAGGGCTCGATTCCGCTAAGGACCGAAAATTTTTTAGAGTCAAAAAAATTTTTTTTTTCTAAGTCCACACGAGAAATTTTTTTTTCTTCTCAGGAATCCGCCTCGTTTATCAGCCTCTACCCTCTGCGAGCCGCCTAGAAAACGGGTCCCCAGGTGACCGACCAAAAATTTTCGGAGGGCTCGATTCCGCTAAGGAACGTAGCGAAAGCTCAAAAATTTTCGCACTTCACGTGGGGAGGGACCTCTCAAAACTGACCCTCGCCCCACGAAAATTTTTTGGAGTCAAAAATTTTTTCTAAGTCCACACACGAGAAATTTTTCTTTCTCAGGCATCCACCTCCCAAATGCCTCGTTTATCAGCCTCTACCCTCTGCGAGCCGCCTAGAAAACGGGTCCCCAGGTGACCGACCAAAAATTTTCGGAGGGCTCGATTCCGCTAAGGAACGTAGCGAAAGCTCAAAAATTTTCGCACTTCACGTGGGGAGATGCCTCTCAAAACTGACCCTCGCCCCACGAAAATTTTTTGGAGTCAAAAATTTTTTCTAAGTCCACACACACGAGAAATTTTTTCTTTCTCAGGCATCCACCTCCCAAATGCCTCGTTT
>SEYY01011802.1:0-10000 GCA_009176605.1 Armadillidium nasatum | reverse complement strand
AGCCGCTTCCACCGACAGGCCCGACTGGCCCGCCCTTCAGAGCCAATCCTTCTCCCGAAGTTACGGATCGAATTTGCCGACTTCCCTTACCTACATTAATCTAGCGACAAGAGACTAAGCACCTCGGAGACCTGATGCGGATATGGGTACGGACTTAGGCGCGAAGATTGGGCCCATTGAAAGAGCACGCCCTCCACCACAGTTTCAAGGACCGGCAACGACGCTCGGGACGCCGCAACAAACGCGACGCTCTTCGGCGGCAGACCGCGTATGTCTAAGCCCTTTCGCCTATCGAGCTGATTCCAGGGCCCGCGGCGCCTTATGAAGAAAAGAGCTAGCTCCTCCCCGAGCCGCCACCAGTGGCTGAGGCAATATCTCCCGTTACCAGGAGCATCGAACGTGCGCGAACCCACGATAAAACATCTTCCCCGCGCCTGGTTCCGGAATATTCACTGGATTCCCTTTCGCCCCGTGTGCGACCAGAGTCCGAAGCGAAGCAGCATTTTCGTGAAAAAATAAAAAACAACAAAGTATCAATCAGGCATTTTTTGCAGGTGAGGAAGTAAGTAAGTAAGTAAGTAAGCGAGTGGCAAGGAAGCAACGAAGGAAGAAGGTAAGTAGTCCGATCAGTAGCACCCGCCGGCCAGCCAGCCAGAAAGGGGTGGGAATCAAGCCCCCTTTTCGAGCAGTCAGTCAGTCAGTCAGTCAGTCAGTCAGTCTTTTATTATTATTATTTGCGTTAAGCTTCACTTTAAGGTAGGGAGGGTCGACGAGACACAATACAGACATACGACGCGGCGGCATCGCGGTCATATATGTATATCCCTTCGCCCTACCTACCGAGATTTTATGCGACACCATTAATGACTGCTGCTGCTGCTGCTGCTGCTCTTCTTTCTTCCTTATTGTATGCCGTTTTTGCCACTGAAATTTCTACAAACGCAACAACCAACCACCTCCAAACCATCAGCACTACCACCACCACCACCACCTACACATCTACATCATTCCATAGCGCTTTGCGTTGTTACTTCGCGAGACCCGTGACGCCACGCCCTCGAAAAGGCGTTAGCCGGGGACTTAGGATCGACTAACCCTCGTTCAAACGCAGTTGACGAGGAACCCTTCTCCGCACGGCCCTCAGTGCTCTCAGTTGAGTGCTTGCTACTACCACCAAGATCTGCACCGGAGGCGGCTCCAGTCGGGCTCACGCCCTGACCTTCCGCGCTCACCCCCGCGCCCTCCTACTCGTCGAGGCTTCGAGACCCTATCCGAACCTTCTCAGGGACAGAGTAGGTAAGATTCGGTCTCCCTTGTTTAAGGGGAGTGAGGGCCGGTACTGCCCCGACGGTCGAGTATCGGGGATCGGCTTTAGCGCCATCCATTTTCAGGGCTAGTCGCTTCGGCAGGTGAGTTGTTACACACTCCTTGGCGGATGCCGACTTCCATGGCCACCGACCTGCTGTCATGAGCGACCAACGCCTTTCAAGGGTTCTGAATGAGCCGATACTTAGGCCCCTTAACTCGACTTTTGGTTCATCCCACAGCGCCAGTTCTGCTTACCAAAAATGGCCCACTTGGTACTCGGATTCTAGTAAAAACGGTAACAACAATGCTTCAGTGAAGAAAGCACGCTATTTCACCCATTTAGAGTTTGAGAATGGGCTGAGGAAATTTCATCCCCAAGGACCCCTAATCATTCTCTTTACCGGATGAAACTCCTTTATTTGCTAATGAGCACAAGCTATCCTGAGGGAAACTTCGGAGGGAACCAGCTACTAGATGGTTCGATAGGTCTTTCGCCCCTATGCACAGCTCCGACGATCGATTTGCACGTCAGAATCGCTACGGACCTCCACCAGAGTTTCCTCTGGCTTCATCCTGGCCAAGCATAGATCACCATCTTTCGGGTACTAAAATATGCGCTCAAAGAACCCGCCGCTCGTCCCTAGCCAGCGAACCGACGACCTCGAACGAACGCTTTTACGTTACGGCTGGGGCCTCAGCCACGCTGACGCCGACGCCGAGGCGACGACGACGACGAAGCGTCGACGAACCAACCGATGATGCGAGCGCGCCGAACGAAGGATGCGAACGGTTAAGCCTTAGCGGCAGGGAGGTCGCCTGCGAGCCCCGAGCCTGCGCCGTTCTCATACTTTATGGAAGACGAATCGAGGGGAAAGGTAGGGAGCCACCCTCCGCGGCGCCCCGACCACGACGACACGCCTACCCGCCCGCTTACTAGCGCGCGCACGAAACGCGCGCAGCAGCAGCAGCGAAAAGGATGCCGAAGAAGAAGGGGAACGACCGCGAAGGGGGATAAAGACTCCCCGCTAACGCACCCCGAACCGGATCGGCCCTATGAAGAAAAAATCGTTTTCACTTTCGTTTCGCCTTGGGGTTTAGCCAACCCTTTGACTCGCGCATATTCTAGACTTCTTGGTCCGTGTTTCAAGACGGGACGAGTAAGCTGTCGCAGTAAACCTACGCCGCGTATCGCGCTCGGGACGTTTAATCGGGGGCGCCTTCGCCTCTTCTCCGTAGGAGAAGAGGGAGAGGACGCCGACCCCGTCGCAGGCGCGATTTTGTCATGATTTCACCGTCCGAAAGGCCGTCAGACTGGAACGAGGCGGCCCCGCTAATCCCGCGATCCGGGGGCGCTACCGCCGCCGCCTTAGAAAGACGACAACGACGCCGATCCGAAACTGAAAGAAGCGGTTTCCCTGACCCTCGTGTCATCGACACCTCTCGAACGGCCGCGACGCCCTACTTCGGCCAGAAGAGCACCCCCCTTCCGCGCGCACGGAGGAAACGCCGGTCGCCTCGAGAGACCGGGAAACGAGTTCCGCGGCCTCAAGGGAGATCCGTTCAGTACGCTTTGCGACCCTCCGCCGCCAACGTCCGGGGCAGGTTGAATACCAGCCGTTCGGATACGAACGCTCACTCGCTTTAACCTCGTGGTAGTTTCACGCTCTTTTGAACTCTCTCTTCAAAGTTCTTTTCAACTTTCCCTCGCGGTACTTGTACGCTATCGGTCTCGTGGGAATATTTAGCCTTAGATGGAGTTTACCACCTACTTAGGGCTGCATTTTCAAGCAACCCGACTCTCGAGAGGAACCGGCGAGAGACGCGACGCGACGACCTTACGGGCCTTACACCCTCTATGGGCAATGAGACAACATTCAATAAATACTTCAGGTCGCGCGAGCTCTCCCACGATTCCTCCCATACGCGGCATCCCTCGCAGGCCCGTGACCCATCTAGTGGGGCGTGCCTGCAGGCTACGCGCTGGGCTCCTCCCTTTTCAGTCGCCCTTACTCGGGGAATCCCTTTTGGTTTCTTTTCCTCCGCTTATTGATATGCTTAAGTTCTGCGGGTACTCTCCCTTGAAACAAGGTCGGCTTAGGCACGCGGGCGGCAGTGTGCTAACGAAACAGTCGACGCCAGTCGATGCACCCAGCGTCAGCAGCAGCGACCGCAGCAGCAAAAACGAGAAGAAGAACATATTGCGGAAGAAGCTGCTGCTGTTGGCGTAGCCGGTGCACCTACTCGCGCCCGTTCGCATCACCCGATGCCCCTCTGATCACGCTATAGTAGCGCCTTATAGACGAGCGATAAGCATGCACAAAAGCTTGTTGTTGTTCTCCGCTAAAGAGGAGTAATCAAAGAGAACGCGACATTAGCGCGGGAACGTTCAAAATCGGAAAGGAACTTTATTATAATTACTTCTACTACTACTCATCCATCTTTTTTCCCGCTACTATCGTACGTATCCTTCTTTTTTGTGCGCTCACCCGCGAGGAGGAGGAAGAAGCAAGCCGCTTTTGTTTGTGGGAATGAGGTTACTAGTGGTGGCGAGACGGGATTTTCCACTTTTGCGATACTCTATCTCCGTTTACCGAAGGAGAGTGTGTGTGTGGAAAACGCCCGAGTTATTACGGAAACACTTTGATGTGGTGGTTGGAGGCGCCCTTCACCAACCACCACACGACAACGCCACCATCTTCGCCCCAAAAAATAAATAAAAGCGAACCTGCCTGACTGCCTGCCTCCTTTTCAACGTGGTGTGAGGCTGAAGGAAGGTACTATTATTCAGTAGCGGTTATTTTTACTAGACGAGAGAGCAGTTTGCACAGCAAGCAAAAACAGGCGCCACACTGCTGCTGCTGCTGCTGCTTCCGTTCCGAAGACGTTCCACACTGTCGCGTATTCCTCTTTTCTTCCCCTTTATGAACGCGGAGAAAGCTCTTAAATGCATCTTCTCGCGATCGATTCCTCTTTTCGCCCGCCGCCACCTACGCCAACGCCGCTAGCTAGACAAAACGCGGCAATGACGTCGACGACGGCGAAGACGAAGTAAGAAGATCAGAGGCTTTTTATGTCTGTAAGGAATCGCGATCGTCCAGGATTTTTCGCGCGAGGAACGTTTTATTATTAGCTTGCGTAAAAAGAAGGTAGCGAGAAGAGGTTTGGGCTTGCTCTCTTACTACTCCCCTTCTTACATTATCTCTTTTCGTTCCTCAACGCTACGTACTTAAGGCGACGCAGGGACAGGATGCGTGCATATCTTTAACCTAATCGTCCCTACGAACGCCCAAGGCCTCTGCCTCCTACGCGAGCGCTTTTCCCGAAGGACGCACTACGGACGAGAGCTCGAGCCCGACACTTGTCAATTTTGGCTAACATTCGACGAACAGCCTCTTATATACGAGAGATCCAGCGACCAGCAGCAGTGTTTAAGTACCGCTACTACTCCAGTTTGCTCCCGTAAAAAGGCTAAGAACGTACCGACGAATATCTGGAAGGTCTGGGACTTTTTGTAGGGTAAGGTACAGGGGATCGAAAGCGGGAGCGGATACCATGGGTCGGAGACGAAGATGATACAGGAAAGGACCCGTAGCACGCACGTACGTACGAACTTTTGGTTCGTACGTACTTCGTGTACGCACCAACAATGCGCGTCGCACACGCAAAGAGAGTCAACAATCCTACTCCGTTCCCACTCCGACCTTGCCAGCACCGCCGTCGTTAGGGCTTTCGACCGGGACTCAACCTGCCCCCCCATAAATGTTAGCCGCAAAAGGTGCCGATGCCGAGACATCCCTTGCCTAATACGTCCAGGGTACTCGAACATCCCGCGAGAAGAACAAAGGAATGACAATTGAAACGCCGCGCTATCAGGGCGCTTTCAGGTCAGCCAGACGGGCAGTCCTGGGGCTGAGAGCTGTTAGGCCCCCCCCAACGTTTTCTTGCCTGCTAGAAACCTTGCCTACTTGCTCCCCTACACACGAAGCGAATCAGAGGTCTTGACTTAACTTGATTATTTGGGTTACCGACTCTTGATCAAGGGTGCCCGCCCCGGCGCGAGACAGGCGAAGGAGTATGCGCTTTTTCATTTTTTTTTTAAAAAAGAAGAAGGCGCAACCCGCTGAGAGGGCGCTGTGGAGGTAATAATCGGAATAAAGAGCTCTTTTTGCTGCTGCTCAACAACCTCCATCCAACGAACCCTCTTCCGCCTTCTCGCTGTGGAACGGGCGCAATGTGCGTTCGACCTGTCGACTTTGACGTCGCTTGCTTGAACGGTCATTTCCGCATTTTGCAACGGTCTTCGTCGACCCACGAGCCAAGTGATCCTCTACCACGAGTCGTTATTAAAAACAGGTTTCCCTTTTTTCACCGCTTTTCAGCCTGGCGAAAATAGGTCTTTCGCCGAGACGATGCACAAACGAAGGACCTACCCGCGCAGACCTAATCTCGGTTACTTCGGGACGAAAGCCAGACTGGGGTCGAAAAGGAACTACTACTTTTGCCGCTGCTGCTGATGATGATGCTTCTGCCGCTGCCGCTCCTCTTTTGTAGTTGGTCTTTGTGCTTGCGAGGAAACGACAACGACAACAACAGCAACCAACGAACAACGAGACAGTCATCATCCCTTTTGCCTCTCGAACTCCCGAGAAAGTCTTTCGGAAAGGTTTGATGTTTTTCGTTCCCGTGAGAAAGGGTTTTCGCTAGTCGAAGGATTTGGGAACGGGGAGACATATCGGATCCTCTAAAAATCCTCCGACCGTTTGTAGCAGCGAGACAAAGAGAAAGAGTTTTACGTACCACCGTCTTCTGCGTTAGCGAGGAACCGCTTTTTTCTTCCGGTGGTACTGCTCTTTTCTATGCTAGGCTACGATGCGACTCCGGCGCCTTCGCCTTTGTTTTCAAAGGCAGGGTTGCTCGCCACACCCCTTTTTGGTCACAGTGCAAAGGCGTCTGCTCAATGTGTCTGGCTGTTCTTGCACAACACAACAATAACAACAATAGCGACAGAAATAAGCTCTCTGAGTTTTCGGGCATCAAAGTGTGTAAGAAGAAGAAGAAGGCACAGAAAACTGGTACCCCTCCTTTTTTTTAATTAAATTTTGCTTGAGGATGAAATAATGCTCATTAGTCATCATCATCCAATTGGTTATGCATACGGGTCTGACTTTATTTATTTATTGGTTAAAAATGTGTCTGGCTGTTCTTGAACAGCACAACAATAGCGACATAAACAAGCTCTCTTAGTTTTTGGGCAACAATCAATGTGTGTAAGAAGAAGAAGAAGAAGGCACAGAAAACTGGTACCCCTCCTTTTTTTATTAATTAAATTTTGCTTGAGGATGAATAATGCTCATTAGTCATCATCATCCAATTGGTTATTCGGGTCTGACTTTATTTATTTATTGGTTAAAAAAAAGCATAAAACGGTAATGATCCTTCCGCAGGTTCACCTACGGAAACCTTGTTACGACTTTTACTTCCTCTAAATAATCAAGTTCGGACATCTTTCCGTCAGCCTAGGGTGCCGGCGACCGCCCCCGCCGAAGCGGAGTTTGGGATACGAGCCGACGGCTACCGAAGGCGCCAGTCCGATGCCCTCACTGAATCATTCAATCGGTAGTAGCGACGGGCGGTGTGTACAAAGGGCAGGGACGTAATCAGCGCAAGCTGATGACTTGCGCTTACTGGGAATTCCTCGTTCATGGGAAACACTTACAATCCCCAATCCCAATCGGGTAGGGGTTTCAACGGGTTACCCGCTCCTTTCGGAGGGGGAGGGCACGTTGATCCCTACATTGTAGCGCGCGTGCTGCCCAGGACATCTAAGGGCATCACAGACCTGTTATTGCTCTCTCTCTTGCGGCTGGACGCCGCCGATCCCTCTAAGAAGATATTGCGACGGACGCCCCTCGCAGAGCCCCAACGCGCGAGGCAAGACGAGGACCCCGAACACCGCCGCCGCGCAGGCCCCAAGCTAAACCGCGCCGCGCGCGCGCCGTGCGAAGAAATAGCGACGGAGCGTCGCGACGAAGACGACGAACGACGACGAATACCGCCCCACCACCACCGACGAGCGATGATAGCGGAGACGGCCGCCGACGTCGAAGACCTACCGCCGCGAACGCGAACCGCGCGCCATGCCCCCCGCAGCAGCAGCGACGACAGCGACGCGACCGCGAAGGAACGACGACGGGTCGAAGCGACCCCCGCCCGAAAACCCCGCGGATGGAAACCCGTCTTGGGAGTCGATCCGCCGACTAGTTAGCAGGATAGAGTCTCGTTCGTTATCGGAATCAACCAGACAGATCGCTCCACCAACTAAGAACGGCCATGCACCACCAACCACCGAATCGAGAAAGAGCTCTCAATCTGTCAATCCTTCCAGTGTCTGGGCCTGGTGAGGTTCCCCGTGTTGAGTCAAATTAAGCCGCAGGCTCCACTCCTGGTGGTGCCCTTCCGTCAATTCCTTTAAGTTTCAGCTTTGCAACCATACTTCCCCCGGAACCCAAAGACTTTGGTTTCCCTGGGGCTCCCCGTCGAGTCGTGGGAATGACGCCGACGGATCGCTAGTTGGCATCGTTTATGGTTAGAACTAGGGCGGTATCTGATCGCCTTCGATCCTCTAACTTTCGTTCTTGATTAATGAAAACATTCTTGGCAAATGCTTTCGCAGTAGTTAGTCTTGCGACGGTCCAAGAATTTCACCTCTCGCGCCGCAATACTAATGCCCCCGTCTGTCCCCGTTAATCATTACCTCGATTCCGAAAAACCGGGCTGAAAAAGGCAGGATCGAGGTCCTGTTCCATCATTCCATGCGCTACCATTCGGGCATAAATATTTTAGCCTGCTTTGAGCACTCTAATTTTTTCAAAGTGAACTTGTCGGCCACGCGGGACACTCGGTAAAGAGCACCCCGTGAGAACCGACGGCTTTTGTAACTACGAAGCCGGGCAGTGAACCACCGGGCGCGCTTACCCTTCCAGGAGCGAAAGGCGCCGCCGCGGAGCTTTAGCCCCCCCGTTTTTTATCGCCCCGAACGACGGGATCTACCCGAGAGGAGGAAGACAGAGAGAGGCGAAGGAAAGCGGCAGCGTCAGCAACGAACGAGCGAGCAACAACTAAACCCTTGCGACGACGACGCGAGAGCGCCGCCGCCCTCCCCTCAGCGAAACGGCGACGAACGACGACTAAGAGCTCGTGTCCCACCCACAGTGAGCTGCGACGAGAGCGGCAGAGCCGGGAGAGGGCCGGAACGAAGCCAGCGACGACGACGACATCGAATGCGGGGGGTAAACCACAACAACCCTTTTATAACGGGAGAACCCGCGTGCGCGAACCGCTTCACCCGCGTACGTAAGCACCCAATTTCGCATCCACACCACACGTCTGTTCGCCCGTTTAGCGTCCCAGCTTTTCATTACGGCCGACCGAACTCGACGCCCGCGGGACGCCGACCCGTCGGAACCGACCGCCCCCGCCGTCATGAACGACGACGAAGACGACTGCCCGACGGCGTAAGCGCGATCCGCGGTTTGGGATGCAGACGAGACGAAAATCGGTCTTTTTATTGCGCTGAGACGAGCGAAAGCGGAAGAGATGGAGGAAGAGAGGGGACGACGCGGGGATAGGCGACCCGCAGCGGAGAAAACCCTTAGGGAAGGAGGCTCCCCGTCATCCGTATATAGCCGCCGCCGACGCCTTTTTATTGTGCCCGACCCACTACTGATCCGGATTTACCGCCATCGAACGACAGTTCGAGAGAGACAGAGAAAGCCGCCGCCGCCTCCGCACGCCTTTAAGCGAGGGGCGCGTACGACGCTCCTTTTTACCGACGCCGAAGGCTGCTGCCCGACGCCGCTGCTGCTGTTTGCTGCCGCTCCGACAAAAACCTCCCAACGACCCCCTTTCGGCCGCCGCCGGGACGCGGGAAGAACCCCACGGAACGCCGCTCGCTATAGACGAGGGCGCGCCTTGGATGGGCCCCCGGTCCGCATCAGAAATCCAACTACGAGCTTTTTAACCGCAGCAACTTTAATATACGCTATTGGAGCTGGAATTACCGCGGCTGCTGGCACCAGACTTGCCCTCCAATGGATCCTCGTCCAAGTTTTTAAATTGAACTCATTCCGATTGCGAGGCCTCGGAAGAGTCCCGCATCGTTATTTTTCGTCACTACCTCCCCGAGCCGGGATTGGGTAATTTGCGTGCCTGCTGCCTTCCTTAGATGTGGTAGCCGTTTCTCAGGCTCCCTCTCCGGAATCGAACCCTGATTCCCCGTTACCCGTTACAGCCATTGTAGGCGAATAACCTACAATCGAGAGCTGATAAGGCAGACACTTGAAAGATACGGCGCCGGTACTAAGACCTCAGCGCTCGGCCGTAGTTATTCAGAGTCACCACATAACCGTAGAGGAATGGACGTGGGCTAGCTGAAAGCGAATGCCCAACGACTGTCCACCCGGTTTTTGGTCTAACAAATGCGCCCTTCCCTCGACCGCGAGGGTCGAGGTCGGAGACGTATTGCACGTATTAGCTCTAGAATTACCACAGTTATCCGAGTAAGGATTTAACAACATCCCATAAATCATGACTGATTTAATGAGCCATTCGCGGTTTCGCCTTAGGTCGGCAGGTACTGAGACATGCATGGCTTAATCTTTGAGACAAGCATATGACTACTGGCAGGATCAAC
>SEYY01011801.1:15000-21117 GCA_009176605.1 Armadillidium nasatum | reverse complement strand
ATATATATATATTAGACAACCTGCCTTTAATCACTATAAAGTAAAAATTTATTTTTTATCAATTAAAGAATTGATTAAAGTTTTATTCCTCCTTGATTTACAAACATATTTATATGCCTTTCAAAAAGCAAATTCAGTAGCTGTGTGTGAAAAGTTTTCAGTTCAGTTCAGTTAAAGTTCTGTAAGTTAAAAGGCCTTTCCACATTTTTACTTTATTTTGAAACTGGGAATTATGGAAGGAGTTTTACCACCTCGCAATTTCGGTCTTAGTCTAGAGCAGCAACTTAATTTAGAAAGAATGCTTTCAGTATCTGAAGAACAACTGCAGCGTTCAAATATCACGGGAGAAAAATATGAAGAAAGTCTTTTCATTACTATTTTGATGATTGCTTGCCAATTTAAATATTCGAAAGAATCGCACGAGCAACTAAAAATTATTTTTGCCAAGGCTAAAGCAAATATAGAAGAAAAAAATAAAATTGCAGATATTTCCCTAACATTATCAAGAAGAGATATATTATTAGTAAGTGAAAATAACTATGATATTTGATGAATATAATAATTTCTTATAAATGATAATAAAGTAAAAGATGGTAATAACAGTAATATCCTTTATAACGAAAGCAAAAACAATTCAACGTTGCAATTAATAGAACAAAATACTTCTGATAATAGAAGCGTGAAGACTTTATATTAGAATTAAAAGAAGAAAATGCTTCTGGCAGTGGAAGCACAAGTCGATTAACTTCCACTCAATCCAATAAACATAAAAACAAATCTCGTAACACTGAGAAAAGTAAAACACATTCAATATGTGGAAACAAAAGGAAACTACAATTACCAGAACATGATGATGATACCACTGGTAAGCTATATATATATATATATATATATATATTTATATATATTATATATATATATATATATATATATATATATATATATATATTATATTATATATATATATATATATATATTATTATTATTAATGAGTGAAGCTCCGCAACCCTAGAGGATGAAATAGAGACATTCGAAGTTGATATTGTAGTTAAAGTTCTCTCAAATACTTCATTGGAGATACGATACATCCTGTCGGTAAATTAGATTGACTTCGACCAAAAGCAAATTGAATTCTTCAAATATTTCTTTGATCTTCGAGAGCCGATCTTCGTCCGTCTGAGACAAAGACTGGAACACAACTTCCTCTCTTAAACTTGGAATGTCTCTGCCATCAAAAGGAATTCGGACGATTCTCTAAACTTACACTTTTCTTTTCCTACGTTAAATAAAGTAAGTAAAAAAATATATAACTAATAATAATAATTATTCGTCGTGTTGCATTAAATAGTAAAGTTTCAAATATGCCTAAATAAAACTTTAATATTCCTTTACAGATTACTCTTATATACAATAATTTTATATTAGATTTTATTCTTATTCAAAAATATTTTAATTATATGTTTTTTTTAAACCTCTGAACACACTTCCAAAATAACAAGAATGAACTGCAATTAAAAAGTAACCTTTAAGTTAAAAATCGTTTACGATTCAAATTATTCAACATATAATATGGAGAAATCAATCTTATAATGAACTAAATCTATACAACTGAGCAAAAAAATTCCTGCTTGAGTCTTTTTCTCTCAGTTTAGATGTTTTATAAATCATTTTAAAAATAACTTACCAAATGATTCTAATTCATTTCGCTTCTCGACTTCGCGTCTCTTCTTCCAGAGGTATTCCTTCGGTTCGATACCTCTTCTTATCAATTCTGGTTCGATATATCTTCTAATCCTATTTGCAGAATAGTACTGGATCTGGAAACAGAAAAAAGTGAAGAGACTTATGATATAGAACTAGGAAATTTAAACTCTGCTTAAAAAGTATCGGATAAATTGTTTTATTTGAGGCATCTAACAAGTGTAAAAAGAAAAATAATTTTAATTATTCTTATTTTACTTTCAACATAATACGAGTAATTAAAAAATAAATTTGTGGTCATTACTGTTTTTTTTTTTAAGACCAAAGTTGAAGTGAAAAGACAGCTGAGTATTATTGGGAAAGAAGAAAAGTTGTTTTGAAAAGAGATAACATAATTCGAAGTAACATCAATAAGGTTCTAAATTGCGAGAAGATTTTTTGGATTGGACTGTAGTACGTAATGATACGGAAGTCAAAGAAAGATGAAGAACACATTTAATATAATTATTAAGTTCTAAAAGAGCATAATGGTAGAAGAGAGGGGGGAGGAGGAAAAGTTACAAGTTGGGGGGAAAAATGATAAAAAGGAAGTTAAAGAGGAAAATGTTTAAAATATTATAAAGAGTGAAATCATGAATGATAATAATTAAAAGTGAACGAGTAAGTCTTCAGGCTTGGATATCAATCATGGAATTAAAAAACTTAAAAAATTAAGATTAGAGTCTTGTGGAGTAATTAATGAGATTATTTATATATTAAAGACTCCTTTCTTGTTCCTATTTATAAAAGCAGCTCTGAAATTAACTACTGTTCAGAAAAATAAAAATATTAAAGAATATTTGCATCTGCAACTTGTACCCTCCTAACATTTAAGAGAGAAACGGAAATGAATATGGTGATGGCAATCATATATATCATATATATATATATATATATATATATATATATATATATATATATATATAATGAACGTGTGCAAACCTGTTTTATAGTTAATTTTGTTTCCTTTGATAAGCTTTTCCTTTTCCTTTTTTGTAATGTATGGGGTTTCCACAGTGAAAGCTTCTTTCAGCATTTTTCTCACTTCTTTGGAGAAAGATTCTTGGTTTTTTTTTAGACGACGGGCCTGGAATGAAGTATTATGATATATATATATATATATATATATATATATAATATATATATATATATATATATATATATATATATATATATATATATATATATATATATATATATATATATATATATATATATATAATGATCAAAGTTCTTCTCCTTCAGAAATCAGGAAACACACACACACACACACACACAATTTTTTCAAATAAATTCCTACTAAATTTAAATATTTTGTTTGAATAAATAAAAAGAAAAGACACTCATTACTCTCCATTTCCAAAGATTTTCAATATTATTCAATTAACAAATCCTTTTTCTATAATCCTTTAACCAATCTTCAATATAAATTTTTTTTTTCACTACAGGCTTTTATTCAAGTATTGTGAATTTAACAGTAATAACAATTATAACGATAGACTTTAAACCGTTTTTTTTTTTTTACGAAACTTAACAAAAGGGAAACACTTTACAAGGTCCATAGTAGACTTTGTATTGCTAATAATAATGTACTCCAGTATGATAGGCCACCACCAAATATGAAATTGCATACATCTTTTTAAATAATTTTTTCGCCTTAAAAATCTTTAACGTTAACAGAGAGAATACTCCAAAACTTCAATGTAGTGTTCATAAAAAACTTTTATTTATAGCTACTCTGAATTAAATAATATACGTCACGTCTGACATTAAAAGAAGAATTAAAATTTATTAAATTATCTACATCAGAGGAGAACTGATTTCAATTATTTTCCAAATGAATTCTGATAAACAGAATTCATTTACAGAATTTATGAACAGAACCAATGTTCATATTTCTATGAATAGCTACACCAAACTCGACGACTTCACATGATAACTCTATCTAGTATTATTAAAGGTTATATTTAGAGTTTCTAGAAAGAATACAGATGATCTACCGCTTGCAAGTATTTGAAGCCAAAGATGTGAATAGACAAAAACGAAAAAAGTTTTCAATGCACTGATAAAAGGATTAAAGAACTTGCAATTAATGGCTTCTTACACCATACCTTAATTTACGAAGCAAAATTTTATGAGAAATAAAATCAAATGTTTTTCAATAGTCAAAAAAAAATTACCACAATTGCATAATTTTTATTTCAAATAAAAAATTAATTAAAAACCACCCTCTATGAATTGCCCCCTCCAAAATCCAAACTGACTATCGGTAATAAAATTATTTCATGTAAAAAATGAATGCAATCTATTAAATAGTTTTTCAAATATCTTAAAGATATAGACTCTAGAGAATGGAAATAGGCATATAATTTTCAATACTAAGCAGATAACCATTGTTATATATTAAATAAAATTATAATAATTTATATAATAATAATATTAATTTAAAATTATATAATACGAAAATAACAATAATTAACAATAATAATAAATTCGTAATAAATAATATAATCAATTATAAATCCATAATAAATGAATAATAATAATATTATTATATATAATATTATTATATTAATAATGATAATTGTGATAATCATAATCATAAAAATTAAAATAAATATAAGAGCAGCAATTGTATTGGTAATGATAAATAAAATATTCAAAAGGCGTAACTTTTCTCGTCTTTGATAGTTAAATAATTTAATTGTTTATCGCTTATTATTATATATATATATATATATATATATATATATATATATATATATATATATATAATATATATATATATATATATATATATATATATATATATATATATATATATATATATATATATATATATATATATATATATATATATATATATATATTAATAGCTTACCAGTGGTATCATCATCATGTTCTGGTAATTGTAGTTTCCTTTTGTTTCCACATATTGAATGTGTTTTACTTTTCTCAGTGTTACGAGATTTGTTTTTATGTTTATTGGATTGAGTGGAAGTTAAACGACTTGTGCTTCCACTGCCAGAAGCATTTTCTTCTTTTAATTCTAATGTAAAAGTTTTGATACTTCTATTATCAGAAGTATTTGGTTCTGTTAATTGACACGTTGAATTATTTTTGCTTTCTTTATAAGGGATATTATTGTTATTATTATTATTACTATTATTACCATCATTATCAATACTATTATTATTATAAAAATCGGCATCATTATTATAATCAATATTATTATCATTAATGTTACTATTATTTTCATTACTAATATTAATATTCTCTCTTCTTGATAATGTTTGTAAAATATCTGCAATTTTATTTTTTTCCTCTATATTTGCTTTAGCCTTGGCAAAAATAATTTTTAGTTGCTCGTGCGCTTCTTTCGAATATTTCAATTTGCAAGCAATCATCAAAATAATAATGAAAAGACTTTCTTCATATTCTTCTCTTAGTGATATTTGAACGTCTGCAGTTCTTCTTCAGACACTGAAAGCATTCTTTCTAAATTAAGTTGCTGCTCTAGACTAAGATCGGAATTGCGAGGTGGTAAAACTCCTTCCATTATTCCCAGTTTTAAAATAAAGTAAAAATGTGGAAAGATTTTTTAACTTACAAGAACTTTAACTGAACACAATTTGAAGAACTTTCTCTGAACACTGTTCACACTCAACTACTAAATTTGCTTCTTGAAGGCGTATAAATATGTTTGGAAATCAAGGAGCAATAAAAATGTTATCAATTTTTTAATGTTAATAAAATAATCCTTTACCTTATAGTGATTAAGGCAGGTAGTTTAAAATTAAGGTTTTATTACTGATTAAACATTAAGAAAAGTAATTTACAGTCTTTCAATATGTACTATTCGCTTTGTCTCTGTCTATATATATATATATATATATATATATATATATATATATATATATATATATATATATATATATATATATATATATATATATATATATATATATATATATATATAATATATATATATATATATATATATATATATATATATATATATATATATATATATATATCTTTAGGCAAGTCTAGTAATCTCTCCCTACATCCCTCCCTCTTCTTCACATATACTCTCCTATATTCATTCACCCATTCGCATTCTTTGAACAATTTATAAAATGTGGAAAACGATCCTGTATCTGAGAAGCCAATGGGGACGGAATACAAGGATTGCCTCTCTTCTATTCTCACTTCATCACTGTTTAAGAGCTGAACATTCATTAATAATTAAAAGATTTTGAGATAGTTGATGCCTCAAAGTCTCCGAAATCTTCGCTTTTCACTATTGTCTTTTATCATTAATTTTGGCATACATTCGCGATCTCTTTTTTTTTTTTTTTAATTATTATTCTTTGT
>SEYY01011801.1:0-12500 GCA_009176605.1 Armadillidium nasatum | reverse complement strand
TTTCTTTGTAACATATATAAATATAATAAGTCCTTATTAATTACGCATATTTTATCATCACACACGCACATATATATATATATATATATATATATATATATATATATATATATATATATATATATATATATATATATATATATATATATATATATATATATATATATATATATATATATATATATATATAGTGCTGAAAGAGATAGTAATACTAAGATGTTAGATTAATAGGAACTTTTCATCAATAAATTGAAGAGAGTTAAATATTTTTCTAAGAGGCGTTAAAATAATTTGATTTTGTATTTATAATTCAAAGTTAAAGTTAGTAAGAGATATTTTTTTAAATTAAACCGTAAATTTTGTAACACATTTAAATATTTCATGTGTAAACAAAACCGGAGCCAGATAATATTAAAGTGGGACCGGAGTCTGAACTGGGGCCGGAGCCAGAGCCACAAATTTATTTACCGGCTCTGCAGCTCTGTTATTTTCTTGTACGAAATCAGATTTTTTGAAGAGATCGTCAGATATTAATGTTGTTACAATTTATGAAAAATTGTAAGAATTATTATTATATATCAATATGTGACATGATTTTATATCGATTAATTTTTATTTAATTACTTGATAGTGATAAAACAAAGGTCAACATCCAATCAAGACTAGTCATTATAATATTAACAAGCATACATAAACTAGAGTTTATAATTGTTAATTGGTAACACCTAAAAAAATGTTAAAGAAAAATCAGAGAAATATTTCGTAAATTAAGCAAAATTGGATTAGGGATTTTTTTTAACAAGATTTAGCCTATGAGCGACTTTTCACGTGGAAACAGCATTTTGAGATAAGATCTAATGCTTAACCCTCGCGACTACGCGACGGACTTTTTGTGTCCAGACTTTTTTTTTTTTTTTTTTTAATCTTTCATATTTTTTTTAATCTTTTTTTCCTTCTTCCAGGTAATTCTCAGAAAAAGGTTCAAGAAGATGGGAAAATTTTTTTTTGATTAGTTATAAGAAAAAGAAAAAAAAAACATGGCGATTCAATGTTGGAATAGACGTAAAAAGTCCATCGCGTAGTCGCACGTGGGTGACCAAATATTGGCCTGAAAAATAAAAATCACAAAAAAAAGTGGTTTTCCTTCAGTATTGAATAAATACTGTAGTAAAACATTATAATTTATTTAATTTTTTATTTTTTTTATTAATTTTTATAAAATTTTTAACTTTTTTCAGATTTCTTTGAGAGCATTTATTTATAAATTTTCTGCATTTTGTTTGGAATTAAATTTTTTCCTGTTATAAACTTTAAGTTAGTTAAATTTAAAAAATATTTCCACATTTCAACTTTTTATTTTGAAAGAAAGCACTTAACAAAAAAAAAAAAAAAAAAAAAAAAAAAAATGGGACCAAAGAGAGTGGTAAACACTATTTACAAATTTTTAAAAAATGTTCATTTTTATATCTTGAGAATAATTTTTTTCCTTTTTATCATTTATAGGACTGACTTGTAATTTATTTGCAGTTATCTGACTCATAATCTGATGAAGAAATTGAAGGTTTGGAGCTTTCTGTCAAGCGATTGAAAATGTCTTCCAGTGCACCAAGAAAGTCTACATGAAGACAACAATTCAAGAAGGCTCGTTTTCTGTAAGTATTATATAGAAAGTGTTCAAACATTTTTCTTCTTATAATTACTTGTGATCATTTGAATTTACCAAGCCTTTGTTTTTATAAATGCAGCAGCTCAGAACCATTCAGAAACCCCATTGTGTCCAAAACCCAAGCTATACCTTCCATCGACATAGCTTCTTCTCACAGGCCCTCATCAACATCTGGTGAAACCAGTACAGTGCGTCGGTCTGTTAGACAGAGAAGGAGGAAATTTGGAGAAAGAACGATTGATGACGCACTGGACGAATCCCTTGATCCAGAGGACATATATGAATCTAATGGCTTATCAGAGTGGGATGATGATGATGACGAGGACCAAGACCGAATATATAGACTGCCAGAGGAAGAGGAAAGGGAGCGAGGAAGAAGACTTTGAACCTTCTGACGACCCTGATGATGGTGATGAAACTTGCTTCAAAGCAAAAACTGGACACTTGTTGTCGAGTCTTTAAACACCATCGGGAAGGACAAGAGCCAGAAATATTGTAACAGAGAACGCAAAGTTCAACGGTAGAGCGCAGATGCGTCGACCATCATAGAATGCTTTGACGCTTATATGCAAAGCAAAATTGTAGACCATATAATTGAAAAAACTAACAAATTTTCTCAATTCATTGAAGAACACGATGTGCAAATTGTGCGGCAAATTCCTATGTAAGAGTCATTACGAAGAGCAGATTGTGTTCTCAGGAGGTTGTTAAAAAAAAATTTTTTTTTTTTTATTTATATTTATTATATATATATATATATATATATATATATATATATATATATATATATATATATATATATATATATATATATATATATATATATATTATATATATATATATATATATATATATATATATATATATATATATTGAGAGTTTTTGGTAAATAAAAATTTTTTTCATTCACTAGTGTGTTTTCAAACTAATATTGTACATTTTGAAGTAGTTAGTTATCTGAAAAAAATAAAAAGTAATAAAAAAATATCCATTTTTCATGACATAAAATTTCAACCACCGTACTTTAGGCTTTATTCGTATAAAATATTACGAATATGTCGAATCTAAAATAAAACTTACAAATATGAAGACATATAGATGTATACTTGCTTTTTATAGCTAATAATAGAGTATTCTATGGAAAAAACTTTATAAAATATATACGCAAATTTCAAAAATTTATTAAAAATAATATTAGCAAACATATTTAAAATATTGGATAAAACAACTAAGAAAGGACATAATTTCATAATGGCCTTGCTAAGAGTTCCAAAAAATTAAAAAAAAAAAAAAACAATATTTAATAAAAATGTGGATGGACCAAAAAGGTCCATCGCGTAGATGGACCTATAACCGACCCAAGTGTAGTCGCGATGGTTAAATCTGTTTCAAAGAATGGTTTGGCTTTACCACCGACTCGTATACCTAACTTTTTTGCCTATATTGTTTCTCCTTAAATAACTTGAGGCTGTGAAAGAGATATTAAAATGAATGGGAAGAATGTTATTTACTAGATTTAAAAATTATTTTTTGCATTCTCATAACTGGGACGGGTGGCTAGTTATGTCGTCATATATATATATATATATATATATATATATATATATATATATATATATATATATATATATATATATATATATATATATATATATATATATATATATATATATGGTAAAGGTTAAGTTGTCCGACCTTCGATATATGAAAATATCGATATATGGAAATGTCGATATATGAAATATCGATATATCAATGCAAATTTTTTGACATCTGTATTATTATTTAGCTTTCATTTCATTTATGCCTATATTATTATTATTTAGCTTTCTAGCGTACTTAGTTCGACTTATCATACGTAACCATAACGACCGAAGTTTGCTGTGTGATACAGGCCTAACCGATAGATGGAAATTTCAAAATATCGATATACAAAGTCGGCTTAGGTTAAGAAGCTTTCTGAGCTTTATATATCGATATTTTGAAATTTCGAATTTAATCGATATTTTAAAAATTTTTATAGCGAAATTTTAGTTTAACTTTCCTTATATTATATATATATATATATATATATATATATATATATATATATATATATATATATATATATATATATATATATATATATATTATATATATATATATATATAATGTGTCTATGTGTGGTGTAATACGGCAGTAGGCCTGTATCTCATTGCAACGTTCTTGTATAGGTTAGGCCTGTATTTTACGGCATCTTCGGTAGTTCAGGTTATGATAAGTCGAACTAAGTACGATAGAAAACTAAATAATAATAATTATAAAAATATTTAAATAATAGGCATATCTGAAATGAAAACTAAATAATAATAACACAAATATAAAAAAATTTGAATTGGCATATCGATGTCTCGATATATCGATATTTTCGAATATCGATATTTTCCAAATATCGAAGCTCAAAAAGCTTCTTAACCTTTACCTACAAAGTCAGACAACTTCTTAACCTAAGCGCATATATATATATATATATATATATATATATATATATATATATATATATATATATATATATATATATATATATATATATATATATATATATATATATATATATTATATAGGCTTAGGTGTAGATTATTTCTGACTTTCGATATTTTTTATATCGATATTTTTTATGTCGATATTTTATTTTAATCGATACTTTTATACCTATAATTCTTGTGTACGTTAGGCCACTTTTACGGCAAATTCTTGTGTAGGTTAGGCCTCTTTTTACGGCAAATTCGGTAGTTCAGGTTATGATAAGTCGAATTAGGTTCTGCTAGAAAAGTAAGTAATAATAATTGTGTCTATGTCTAGTGTAATAGGCCCGTACACCTCTAATTCCCGGCAACATTCTTGTTTACGTTAGGCCTCTCCGATATTTTCGATTATCGATATTTTCGGACAATCGAAAGTCAGAAACAATCTACACCTTTACCATATATATATATATATATATATATATATATATATATATATATATATATATATATATATATATATATATATATATATATATATATATATATATATATATATATATATATATATATTATTAAAATTATAATTGGTAGTTGCCAGTTTAAAAATTATTCTAGTTAAAATGAGGCTAATATTTCTGGAGACTGGTGGTTAAAGTCAGAGGTTGCCATTTTTGAATTCTATCACTTTTTTATGATACTTCATGGTGTCTGGATTTGTTCTAATTTACGTTCTCAACGATTGTGTTTACATCTTTTAAAGTTTCGTACCATTCAAAGAGTTCAAATTTGCAATTAATAACTGATAGAATATTCTTGGAGATTGGCCGATTGCTTGCCGTGTCGTTTATTCTGTCAAATAACAGGCAGGTAGTTGGTTTGAAGCCAAGGGTATTCTTGAAGTTATATAAGCTGCATTCGGGGCTTTTCGCGTTAATATTTCATATTCGTCAAATCTTTGAAAGCTCCGTTTGTTAACTATTAAAATACATATTCTTGGAGGCTTTAAACGGGTTTACTATATTCGTTTCAGGCAGTGGGAAAAACACAATTTTTCTCAAAGCTTATTTTCGGTGTATCATCTCCGTTTATATAAATATTCTATATTTATATAAGCGACTAACCCTAGTCTCCAAAAGAATATTGCCTCCGAAAGATAACTAAAAAACTAACATCTCAATATAGAGAGTCAACAAAACTCCTTATATTGATTCTGTAAAAATCCTTACATCAAGATACATTTTCACTCGTAAACTGAGTGACATTAATGAAATAATCTAATTGATTATTTTATCTTGAGAAAAATTGTTTCTCTAGATTCATCTAGAGAAAGTATTTTTCGTTTCACGTTTGCGTTAATTTTCATATGCGTGTGAAAATTAAAATTTATTCGGTTAAATTTGCGCTTCATTTTCTTTACTAGTGAAATAGGTTGTGTATGCAAATATTTATATTTGTATATACGTAAAAAAGCTTATACGACCTGAAATAGGTTTAGAAAAGCTAACCTATAAGTCTTAACGAAAGACTTTTGAAAATCAAAATTTGAATATATATATATATATATATATATATATATATATATATATATATATATATATATATATATATATATATATATATATATATATATATATATATATATATATATATATATATATATATATATATATATATATATATATATATATATATATATATATATATATATATATATATATATATATATATATATATATATATATATATATATATATATATATATATATATATATATATATATATATATATATATATATATATATATATATATATATATATATATATATATATATATAAATTTAAGTCTGTGAATATTTTGCGTATATTCTAGCAAAGCACATTTGCGTTTAATTGTGCATTTTGCGTTACTCTTTCGTTGCGTATTTTGCGTGTGTATTTTTGCGGATTTGCGTATATTTATTTTGAGTATTAGAAAAAAAATGCCTTTTTGACAAGACAGCTGCTAGTCTTCTAATTACAGAACTGGAAGACAGCTTAAGTGGAGAATTGGGGGGAAATGAAGCGGACACCCTCTCTCCTGAAGACAGAAATAGTCTCCTTCAGGAATTGAAAGAAAGGCCGTCTCCTGTTAAAAGATCTAGAGCAGTTGTCAAGAGGAAGATCACTCTGCTGTTCAAAAATATTCTTGAGCTTTCCTCAAGCGAAGAGGATATTCAGATTACTCTGTCACAGCTCGAAGGAGTGAAGCAGTATCTTGCAGAGGTTAAAATCTTTGACACCAAAATTGAGGATTTAATTAAGTAATTCTTCTCTTCTAAAATATGACTCCAACATTTTAGATGAGGAAATCATAGAAGCATCTCATTATCATATGAGGAATGAGAAGTTGCTTCTCAGAATGACTCCTGATCAAAAGACTTGTTCTCTTTCACCTGCGTCGGAGCATTCTCGGGATGATTCGATGTCCAGAGTTGAAATGCAGAATATTCTGAAGAATATTCAAGCTTCAAAGCAAGAGATTAAAATCCCTGCTATTAAATGTCAAGTATTCAAAGGTGAAGGAGATCGTTACTCCTTCCGTTCATTCTTGCTCTCATTCCAGAATATTTATGGAGAAAGGAAGGATGTTTCTTATGCTGCCAAGATTCAATATTTTAAATCTCTTTTGCAGGGCAATGCTCTTATAGCTGCATATAAAAAAATAGTAGATTGGCAGGGGGGGGAACAGGAAAGAAAGAATCGACATGGCAATGTTAACCGCTTCAAAGCTTGCAGTGAAATTTCCGTCCCATCCTCCGATATAGAGAAATTTCAGTGAGGAGTGAAATTGCATCAGTCACTGTCTGGATGTGCTTTCCATCAGGGTGGGTAAAAGGGAAAGCAGAAACGAAAGAAATAACAGCTTTTAACTTTTCAAAAGGGCAGAAAACCTCGTCGATCTACAGTGCTCAAGACTTAATCTGGCAATATGGCAAAAAATTTAGGTACTAGTCGGTGGTAAAGCCCAACCATTTCCTAAAACAGATTTAGGCGATTATATCATAGTTCAAAAAAGCTCTACTTCCAATTGAAAAGTCGCTCTTAGGCTAAATCTTGTAAAAAAAATTAAAAAAATCCCTAATCCAGTTGCCTTGCTTAACGAAATTGTTCTCGGATTTTTCTTCAATATTTTTTAGGTGTCACCAATTAAGTTATAAACTATATATATATATATATATATATATATATATATATATATATATATATATATATATATATATATATATATATATATATATATATATATATATATATATATATATATATATATATATATATATATATATATATATATATATATATATATATATATATATATATATATATATATATATTGTTTTATATAAAAAATATCGAAATCGAAAATATCGGAGAAGCCTATCATAAACAAGAGAGTTGTCAGAGGTACGATACTATTATAGACATAGAGACAATTATTATACTTACTTTTCTAGCAGAACCTAATTCGACTTATATATGAATACGAAATTGCGTAAAAAGAGGCCTAACCTACACAATATTTGCCGTAAAAGAGATAATACACAAGAACGTTTGCACGACATATAGCCTACTATATATATGAAAATATGATTAATAAATATGCATTATCGATATAAAAATATCGAAACTCAGAAACAATCTCCACCTAAGCCCATTTTTTTATCACTATCAAGTAATTAAATGTTATTAATCCATATGTTAAAACCATGTCACAAATATTGATATATAATTATAATTCTTTAAACTTTTTTTTATAATTTTTAATGACATTAATATCTATCGATCTCTTTTTGAAATCTGATTCGTACAAGATAACAGCTGAAGAGTCGGTAAAATAAATTTGCGTTTCCAGCTCCGGCCCCAACTCTGGTCCCATTTTCAAAATTATCCGGCTCCGATTTCGATAACATGAAATTATTAAATATATTACAAAATTTACGGTTTAATTAAAAAAATTGTTCCTTACGAACTCTTTTATTCTAAATTATAACTACAAAATCAAATTATTTAAAACATCTTCACAGAAAAATTTTAATTTCTGTCAATTTCTTGAAGAAAAGTTATTCTTCATTTAACATCTTAGTATTCCAATCTCTCAATATATATATATATATATATATATATATATATATATATATATATATATATATATATATATATATATATATATATATATATATATATATATATATATATATATATATATATATATATATATATATATATATATATATATATATATATTATGAGTCCAGCTCCGCAACCGTAGATGATGGAATAACGGCATTCGAAGTTGATATTGTAGTTAAAGTCTTCTCAATACTTCATTGGAGATACGGTACATCCTGTCAGTAAATTAGATTGACTTCGACCACAAGCAAATAGAATTCTTCAAATATTTCTTTTGATCTTCGAGAGCCGATCTTCGTCCATCTGAGGCAAAGACTGGAACACGACTTCCTTTCTCAAACTAAGATTATCTCTGCCATCAAAAGGCAGTCGGGTGATTCTTTTTACTCACCCTCTTCTTCTCCTACGTTAAATAAAGTAAGTAAAAAAACATATAAATAATAATAATAATAATTATTCGTCGTCTTGCATTAAATAAAGTTTCAAATATGCCTGAATAAAACCTCAAATTTCCTTTACAGTTTACTCTTATATACAACATTTTTATATTAGATTTTATTCTTATTCAAAAATATTTTAATTAATTATTGACTTAAAACCACTGAACAGAGTTGCAAAATAACAAGAATGAACTGCAATTAAAATGTAACCTTTAAGCTAAAAATCGTTTGCGATGCAAATTATTCAACATATAATATGGAGAAATCAATCTTATAATGAACTAAATCTATACAACTGAACAAAAAAAATCCTGCTTGAGTCTTTTTCTCTCAGTTTAGATGTTTTGTAAATCATTTTAAAAATAACTTACCAAATGATTCTAATTCATTTCGCCTCTCGACTTCGCGTCTCTTATTCCTGAGGTATTCCTTCGGATCGATACCTCTTCTTATCAATTCTGGTTTGATATATCTTCTCATCCTATTTGCAGAATAGTAATGGATCTGGAACAGAAAAAAGTGAAGAGATTTATGATATAGAACTAGGAAATGTAAACTCTGCATAAAGAAAAATATTGGATAAATTGTTTAATTTGATGCATTTAACAACGTTTAAATATAAAAATAATTTTGTGCTCTCATTTTACTTTCGCCCTAAATACGATTAATTAATAAATAAATTTGTGGTCATTATTGTTTTTCTAAGACCAAAGTTGAAGTGAAAAGACAGCTTAGTATTATTGGGAAAGAAGAAAGTTGTTTTGGAAGGAGATAACATAATTCGAAGTAACATGAATGAGGTTCTAAATTGTGTGAAGATTTTTTTAGATTGGACTGTAGTACGGAACGATACGGAAGTCAAAGAAAGATGAAGAACACATTTAATATAATTATTAAGTTCTAAAAGAGCATAATGGTAGAATAGAGAGGGGGAGGAGGAAAAGTTACAAGTTGGGGGGAAAAATGATAAAAAGGAAGTTAAAGAGGAAAATGTTTAAAATATTATAAAGAGTGAAATCATGAATGATTTAATTAAAAGTGAACGATTAAGTCTTCAGGCTTGGATATCAATCATGGAATTTAAAAAACTTAAAAAATTAAGATTAGAGTCTTGTGGAGTAATTAATGAGATTATTTATATATTAAAGACTCCTTTCTTGTTCCTATTTATAAAAGCAGCTCTGAAATTAACTACTGCTCAGAAAAATAAAAATATTGAATATTTTGCATCTGCAAAAAAAAAAAAAAAAAAAAAAAAAAAAAAAAAAAAAAAAAAAAAAAAAAAAAAAAATATATAATATATATATATATATATATATATATATATATATATATATATATATATATATATATATATATATATATATATATATATATATATATATATATATATATATATATATATATATATATATATATATAATGTACGTGTGCAAACCTGTTTTATGGTTAATTTTGTTTCCTTTGATAACTTTTCCTTTTCCTTTCTTGTAATGTATGGGGTTTCCACAGTGAAAGCTTCTTCAAGCATTTTTCTCACTTCTTTGGAGAAATTTTCTCGGATTTTTTTAGACGACGGGCCTGAAGTTGAAGTATCTGTATATATATATATATATATATATATATATATATATATATATATATATATATATATATATATATATATATATATATATATATATATATATATATATATATATATATATATATATATATATATATATATATATATATATATATATATATATAAAAGTTCTTTTGTAGAGGACTCTCTCTTCAAAAATCAGCACACACACACACACAATTTTTTAAAAATATATTCCTACTAAATTTTTTTTTTTCCCCCCCAATATTTTGTTTGTAAATAAATAAATAGAATGGACACTCATTACTCTCCATTTTCAAAGATTTTCACTATTATTCAATTTACAAAATAATCTTTTTTTCTGTAATCCTTTAAACAAACTTCAATATAATGTTTTATTACACAGTAATAACAATTATAATGATAGACCTTAAACTTTGTTTTTTAATGAAAACTTAAAAGTGAAACACTTTACAAGGTTCATAGTAGACTTTGTATTGTTAATAATAATAATGTACTCCAGTATGAGTTAGGCCACCACCAAATATGAAATTGCAAACATTGTTTTAAATAATTTTTTCGCCTTAAAAATCTTTAACATTAACAGGGAGAATATTCCAGAACTTCAATGTAATATTGATAAAAAACGTTTATTTATTTAGCCACTCTGGATTAAATAAGTCTATATATGTCACGTCAGCCATTTAAAGAAGAATTAAAATTTATTAAATTATCTATATCAGATGAGAACTGATTTCAATTATTTTTCAAATGAATTCTGATAAACAGAATTCATTAACAGAATTTATGAACAGAACCAATGTTCATATTTCTATGAATAGCCACACCAAACTCGACGAGTTCACAGGATAGCTCTCCTATCTAGTATTATTAAAGGTTAAATTTAGAGTTTTTAGAAAGAATACAGATGATCTACCGCTTGCAAGTATTTGAAGCCAAAGATGTGAATAGACAAAAACGAAAAAAGTTTTCAATGCACTGATAAAAGGATTAAAGAACTTGCAATAAATGGCTTCTTTCACCATACCTTAATTTACGAAGCAAAATTTTATGAGAAATAAAATCAAATGTTTTACTATAGTAAAAAAAAATGACCACAATTGCATATTTTTCTATCATTCATTTCAAATAAATAATTAATTAATAACCCCACTCTCTATGAATCGCCCCCTCCTAAATCCAAACTGACTATCGGTAATAAAATTATTTTATGTAAAAAATGAACACAATCTATTAAATAGTTTTTCAATTATCTTAACAAAGATCTAGACTCTAGAGAATAGAAATAGGCCTATAATTTTCAATACTACGCAGATAACCATTGTTATATATTTTATAAAATCAATTATAATAATTATATAATAATAATATTAATATAAAATTATATAATACGAAGTAACAATAATAAAATAATAATAAATACGTAATAAATAATATAATCAATTATAATAAATATAATAAATGATAAAATAATACTAATATTACATAATTAAAATAATTATGATAATCATAAAATCATAAAAATAATGATAAATAAAATATTCAAAAGGCGTAACTTTTCTCGTCTTTGATAGTTAAATAATTTAATTGTCTATCGCTATATATTATTATTATATATATATATATATATATATATATATATATATATATATATATATATATATATATATATATATATATATATATATATATATATATATATATATATATATATATATATATATATATATATATATATATATATATATATATATATAGCTTACCAGTGGTATCATCATCATGTTCTGGTAATTCTAGTTTCCTTTTCTTTCCACATATTGAATGTGTTTTACTTTTCTCAATCTTACGAGGTTTGTTTTTATGTTTATTGGATTGAGTGGAAGTTAAATCGACTTGTGCTTCCACTGCCAGAAGCATTTTCTTCTTTTAATTCTAATTGTAAAAGTTTTCATGCTTCTATTATCAGAAGTATTTGGTTCTGTTAATTGAAATGTTGATTTTTTTGTGCTTTCGTTATAAGTCGTATTATTGTTATTATTATTACTATCACCATCATTATCACTATTATAAAAATCGGCATCATTATTATAATCAATATTATCATCATCATT
>SEYY01011800.1:0-18451 GCA_009176605.1 Armadillidium nasatum | reverse complement strand
ACCTCCAATCCTCATAACTTTATTCTTCGCTGGATTGAATTTCAATCTGTGTTTGCACATTTCCCTTCAAACTCTCTCACAAGTATTCTCATCTTTTCTCCAGATTCTGCCACCAACACATGCCGCATCATCTGCAAAAAATAAAACATTCACTTCACATTCACCCTCCATATATCTCAACGTAATACTCTTCCTTTCTCTCTCCATTTTTCTAAGTAAACCATTCATCAATTGATTAAATAACATGGAGATATTACAAACCCCTGTCTCAATACCACTCCTATGCTAAACCAATCCGATAGTTCTCTCTTAACCCTCACTCTTGATCTACAATTCGCATATATATATATATATATATATATATATATATATATATATATATATATATATATATATATATATATATATATATATATATATATATATATATATATATATATATATATATATATATATATATATATATATTAGTGATGGATCGGATGTCAGATTTTCTAATTTGCGGATGCGGATGCGGATGCGGATGTCGAATTTTGGAGAAGTGCGGATGCGGATGCGGATGTTGAATTTCCGAAAGTGCGGATGCGGATGCGGATGTTGAATTTTCGAAAATGCGGATGCGGATGTTGATTTTTGTGCGGATGCGGATGCCATCACTAATATATATGTTAAGGGTTATGTAAGATAAAATCATTCCATCAAATTTTTTCTCAGAAGTAGATTAGTATTTCCGGTTCCGGCCAAAACAGGTAAAAATTAGAAATTCCAGTACACCTCTAATATATAAATATATATATATATATATATATATATATATATATATATATATATATATATATATATATATATATATATATATATATATATATATATATATATATATATATATATATATATATATATATATATATATATATATTAGTGATGGATCGAATGTCATATTTTCACATTTGAGGATGTGGATGTTGTATTTTCAAAAGTGTGGATGCGTATGTTAATTTTGATGAAGATGCGAATGCGTATGCCATCACTAATTATATATATATATATATATATATATATATATATATATATATATATATATATATATATATATATATATATATATATATATATATATATATATATATATATATATATATATATAAAGCTGAGATGATTTCTTTCCTAGTGACCCTTAATCTAATTAGAAAGATTAAAGCCAATACTAAGGGCTTCCACATGCTCATTTAATACAATGTGAACGTTTCAAACTGTATCTCGGTCTGTCTTCAACACAAACTAAATATTCTAAATTTCTAATTTAAAATACAATCAAAATATAAATTCATTAACTATATATATATGATATTTATAATAATAATAACAATAAAATAGAGTAATAATATTGATATTGAATTTACATAAATAAAAATAAAAAGGCTGGACTATTTTGGGAAAAAGGACTTCATTATGAGTGAAAAGGACAATAAAAGTATCTTGATCATTTAAGGATGGGCAATGAATTTTTAATTATAAAACTTTAAAATCTTAAGATCAAGAAAGGAAGATGAATGTTGAAGAATAGAGAAAATTAAAAGAAAAGGGTGGGTATCTCAGTGATCTTTTATGGCAGAGTGTACAGGAGAGGAAAGAGGAAGGTCTGTTGTAAAGGAAACTAATCTATGCTTATCAATCCTCGCTTTTAATTGTAGATCAGTTTGTCCTACATACGCAGTATTACAGTTGGCACATTTTAATAAATAAATTAATGAGGATCAGAGAAGCATTGGGTGAGATTCCTTGTGTCTGAAGAAAGTATAAATTGAGAGGAGTTATAATTTATAAGAATGAACTGGCATTGTGGGAATGTAGCTTCAAGTATAGTAAGAATATTCTCTATTAAGTTGAGAAGTAAGTGATCCTATATATGGGAGTTTTAGGTATATTTTTTTGTTTGGGTAGAGTAGGAAAATGAAGAATGGGAACTTTGGGGATAAATTAAATTGGAAAGTATTTTAATATATTCCATCTCTGTATGGAATATATATATATATATATATATATATATATATATATATATATATATATATATATATATATATATATATATATATAATATATATATATATATATATATATATATATATATATATATATATATATATATATATATATATATATATTGTGAGCATGTGTTCATATGCTAATTCATGTTATTATTCCAGATGTCGCATGAAAATAGCAGTAGATGAAACACAAGAAGAACACACATCATCTACAGCCAAGATAAAGAAAAAAAATTTTTTTAGAGGGTGTACTTCGAGTTACTAATTTTCTTTATATCTTTTTTTGATTTAGATTCTGATTAATTAAATCGAGAAACTTTAAATAACATAAAATAAAAACATTTTTGAATATCGAGTTTAATAAAAGTTCAAAAATAGCAAAGAAGAAAAAACAAAAAGAAAATTAAATTAAGACAACTAAAAACTTGTTATTTTTCATCAGTGTATCTCCGATCAACTACCAGGATATACACGTGAGCACCTCATTTTTATTTAAAATTTTTAATAAAATCAATAAAATAATAAAACTATGTTTATATATGAATTTTTATATATACTTTGCAGTCCCGGGGAAGGGAACTGCATCAACCTCTTTCCCTCCTCTAATTTCTTTTGATGCCACAATTGCCATTTTACCTTCTACTAAAGCTGAACTCTTCGCTCAAACTTTTGCCTCTAAGTCTACCTTAGACGATTCCGGAGCTACTCCTCTTTTTTCAACCCCCTCCAACTCATATATGCCTAACATTGTAATTTCTTTTAAAGATGTCATTTCTGCTCTCTCTGAGCTTAACACTAAGAAGGTGTATGGTCCTGATAGTATTCCTTCAGCGGTTCTCAAAACTTGTGCTTCCGAACTTGCACCATGCCTTGGTAAATCATTTCGTCTCTGCATTTCTTCGACCTTCCCTTCTTGCTGGAAATGTGCGCTCATTCAGCCTGTGCCGAAGAAGGGGGACCCCTCTCAATCCTCTAACTATCGTCCTATTTTAACCTCTGTTCTCTCTAAAGTTTTCGAATCTAAACTTAACAGGAAAATTTTGAAACACCTTAATTCTTCTAATCTTATCTCTGATCGCCATTATGGCTTTCGTAAGGAGCTGGTGATTTTCTTTCCCTACTTTCTGACTTTTGGTCCTCCGTTCTTCGGGGTTTCGGTGAATCTTTCGCTGTGGCGCTAGACATATCGAAAGCTTTCGATAGAGTCTCGAACAAAGCTTTGATTTCCAAACTTCCCTCTTTCGAAATCTATCCTTCTCTCTAATTTCTTTATCGGTCATTCTATAGCAGCTGTTATAGACGGCCACCGTTCTTCCTATAAATCAATAAATAGTGGTGTTCCCCAAGGATCTGTCCTATCCCCAACTCTCTTTCTAATTTTCATCAATGACCTTCTCTCTATTACTTCGTCTCCTATACACTAATATGCCAATGACTCCACCCTTCATTACTCCATTTAATTTGAAAGACGTCCCTCCCAACAGCAGGTGATAGATTCAAGAGGGATGGCCTTGGAGCAACTGACCTCTGATCTTTCTCGTATTTCAAATTGGGGCAGAGAAAACATGTTCGATTTCAATGACTCAAAAACTCAATTCCTGCATCTTTCTACTAGATACAATCTTCCACACAACTATGACATCTCCTTCGAAAACACTCAACTCAAACTTTCATGTGTCATTAATATTCTTGGTGTTTCTTTTTCTCATGATCTTTCCAAGAAAGATCACATTACTTCTCTCTCTAAACAAGCTTCGAAGAGGTTTTATATTCTGAGGCGCCTTCATGGTTTTTTTACGCCACCCCAGTTGCTTACTCTGTATAGGGGTGTTGTTCGCCTCTGTATGGGGTACGCCTCACACATCTGGGGTGGTTCCACACATACAGGTGGAAAAGTTTAGGGCTTTTCGTCTTATAAACTCTTTTGTTCTTACTAACTCTCTCGAATCTCTTTCTTACCATTGAATTGTTGCGTCACTCTCTCTTTACTATCGCTATTACAAGGGACATTGCTCTTCTGAACTCTCACGTCGCATACCTCCTCCATTGAGAAGGTCTCGTTCGACACGACTTTCTACACAGTCCCATCCATTCTTTGTGAACCTTTCAGACCCTCGGCTTTACCTCTATGCTCAATCTTACATGTACTCTACTGGTAAATTATGTCACACACTCTCTTTATCTGTTTTCTTAACTTCCTTTCACTTGCACAGTTTTAAACACCGTGTATCGGGTCACGTCGGCCATTAGCGACCAGATTCATAATGTTCTCCAGCCCTAGTGGATATTGGTAGATAAATAAGTTTTTACCTTATGTTTTTAACGTTTTGATTTTATATTCTTTTGTTCGAGGGTTAAATAGAAGCAATGTTGGTACGGTTTACATTTAATTAATATATTTTACAAAGTTTTTTTCAGAATATCACAGCATTCAGGCGTTTTATTCTCAACGAAATTCAAAAATCTAATAAAATGCTTGTCATGGTACGATTTATCATATACCGGCAGAAACAATACGTAAGAAAAAGAGTATCGATCTTCCTGTATTTTGTAGGAAAATCAAACTCAATGATGCAATAATATTTAGGAATGATATATCGACTATAGGAGCGATATATCGATTACTATGGCATTGTTTCTGCCGGTATATGATTTATCGTAGATTTTTGAGTGATGGATCGCATGTCATATTTTCTCATTTGCGGATGCAGATATAGAATTTTCGTCAAGTGCGGATGTGGATGTTGAATTTTTGAAAATACGGATGTTAATTTTGGTGAGGATGCCATCATATATATATATATATATATATATATATATATTATATATATATATATATATATATATATATATATATATATATATATATATATATATATATATATATATATATATATATATATATATATATATATATATATATATATATATATATATATATATATATATATATATATATATATATATATATATATATATATATATATATATATATATATATATATATAATTCAGCTGATTTTTGATGAATTTAGGCAAGATTTAAATGAGTAAAATTTAAAAGAGCTAATCAAAAATGTTAGATTATTGAACATTTAATTTTGCTTTATTAAAAAGCTTTTTTTTTTAATAATTAAAAGTTCACTTCTCAAGGGCATTGGCCTGTTCGATGAGAGGAATTTTTCTAGGTAGAATATACCTATGATTTGCAAGTGGGGTCGATCCGGCACCCTCAAGCACGTGAGATAATCACTCTACCTTTATGCCAAGGTAGATGGCTTTGTTTCGATATATATATATATATATATATATATATATATATATATATATATATATATATATATATAATATATATATATATATATATATATATATATATATATATATATATATATAATATATATATATATATATATATATATATATATATATATATATATATATATATATATATATATATATATATATATATATATATATATATATATATATATATATATATATATATATATATATATATATATATATATATATATATATATATATATATATATATATATATATATATATATATATTATATATTATATATATATGCCTTATTTTCTATCATTTCATACGTATCTCAAACTTTTTTCTATTTTTTAAATTTTTACAACTTTATTAACAAAAATAACACCCATATAACTTATGTACTTCTATAAATAAAATATATAGAAAACGGACGTACCTCTTGTCCTGTGATGTCCTCATTCATTTTATCTATTTTTTCTTGAAGCTGATTTTTATCCTGTTCCCTTGAGCTAATTCGTTCCTGAAGACGTTTCAGCTTTCTTCTGTAATCAGCCAATGTTTCTTCATCACCCTTTTCCATATATGCTTTTATAAGTTGATGCAAGTCACTCACAATTCGTTTCTTCTCTTTGATTTTATCTATCTATATTATTATTACTATTATTATTATTCAGATAATAATGAAAATAAGTATTTTTGAAAAGTAAAATATTTGGCTAAAAGAACATAATAAAAATCAGAGCTGTGGAGCAGAAGTATAACAAAATATTTGGGTGAAGCCAGAACACACAAATTTTTTGGGTAAGTGAAAGTTAAAGATAAATTTAAAAAAAAAATTTATTATATAATATCGGGGTTAGGTTCTAGACTAAATTCGGAGAAAGAGTTAGAATCAGAATTGAGTAATTTTAAAATGCAGCTGATACTAGAACAGTTGCCAGAGTTGAAGTTAGAAGAAAAGAACAGGCTCCAAAGCTATTTTTAGAATTTACAAGTTTAGTAGTGTTTCTTGGTAACAAGCCTAAATTTACTTTTTTTATTTTTTTCAAAAGAGGGTGGTAATGAATTTTAAACTGTTCCATTTCAAACTAATTTTTGTTCACAAGCAGTGATACAAATTTAAACCATAATGCTACACATTTCTTTTGTTAGAGCAGGACCATATATGAATATATAAAAACAAAAAGCATTTCATTATCGTTTAAACATAATTTACAACATTCTTACCTCAATAGTTTCTTTCGTAATTAGAGCTTCTTTTTCCTTGGTAACTCTTCTTTTATCCTCTAGTTTCTCTTCCATTTGAATTCTGATTGGGGCAACAGCAATTTGGTTCTCTTCAATTCTTTCTTTCAACTTTTCTTTTTCAACTTCAAGTTTCTCAATATCATCTTTCAATTTCTTTGTTTTATGTTGTTTCTCAGTCAGCTAACAAAAATAAACATTAAATGTGGCACACCCAGTATTATCTAATAAAATATTAAAACAAATAACAATAGAAAAAAACAAAAAACAAAATTAAACATACAGCTAAACGCTTTCTCGAAAGCATAATTTGACGCTGATTCAGTTCATGCACTTTTGTGTTATGATCAAATATCGAATCATTTATCATCTGGATTTCTTTCTTAAGGTTTTTACATTTCATATCAATATTTCTCTGTTTGTCCACCAACTCATTCATTGACAAATCATTTTCTAAAGGGTTGATATATATATATATATATATATATATATATATATATATATATATATATATATATATATATATATATATATATATATATATATATATATATATATATATATATATATATATATATATATATATATATATATATATATATATATATATATATATATATATATATATATATATATATATATATATATATGAGTGAGAGAGAGATATTTCAGGATAGCAATAAAAAATTATTTTAATCACTATATCTCAGAAAATTTTGATGAAAATTGGTTTCGGATTTATTTCATCTAGAAAGTTGATACTAGTGCAAATAAAAAATTTACAACATATAGTTTTAGTTATTTTTGAAAAGGAAACTCAATAATTATAATTATTATAGTTTTCAAAATATATCCTCCCTACCCACAAAAAAAAAAAGTTCCTATTTTAATATACTTATATTTTTAAAATAAAACACTAAAAAATAAGTGGGTATATGAGAACTATTTCAAGTATTTGAAATAGTACTTAAAAAATAACATTCAAAACTTTTTTCACATAGACATGTAATTGTTACATTGTATGGTATTTCAAATACTGCATGGCAAATAATTAAAGTCTGTTAACTACAAAATTAAACAATTTTTAATTTTAAAATAAAACAAAGTTCTGCGCCAACCCTCTAAGGTAACACAAGAAAAATTTCAAAGAATTTCAAAATCAAATGTTTCAAACTCTTAATGTCTGAGAGAAAAACTTCTTCGGACTAAAATTGTTTTAATAGCCCCAAGATTTTGCCAAAAATTGTTAAATTGTTATAAGAATAAGGAGCAGACACCCAAACTACATGCGATATGGTATCCACAAATTATAACGATAAATCTTATGCGGAAAATTCTTGAAGCTCAAAAGGGGAAAATATTTTATGGAACACTGATGGTCACATATTTTCAAGAATGTTAGTTTAATACGTTGGACTACATAAGTGCTGCTTAATGATAATTAATTTTATCTAGGCAAAAGTATAATTTTATATGCAAGATGTCACATCATACATTCAAATAAATTTCCTGTATTTTCCAGTGTTCAGAGATATTGATAAATATTCATTAATCATTTTCAATGTTTATCTACGTTCAAGTAAGCTTAAACTGAACACTATATATATATATATATATATATATATATATATATATATATATATATATATATATATATATATATATATATATATATATATATATATATATATATATATATATATATATATATTTTTATATCACCTCTGGTGGGCAAAGGCCAGAGGTCTACCAAAGTTCCACCAGAGTTAGTGGGAAAGACGGAAGCCTGGTCATATTAAAGGCCAACGTGACCCGATACACGACGTTTGAAAGTGTGTAAGTCATAGGAAGTTGGAAAAATAGAAGAAGGGAGTGTGTTCCAGACTTTACCAGTAGAGTACATGTAAGACAGAGCATAGCGGTTAAGTCTGGGGTCAGAGAGTTGGACAGAGAAAGGATGAGACTGTGTAGAAAGTCGAGTCGCACGAGCCCTTCTCAGTGGAGGAGGTATGCGACGAGAGAGTTCATAAGAGCAGTGTCCATTGTAATAGCGATAGTATAGAGAAAGTGACGCAACAATTCGACGGGCAGAGATTGAAGAGAGTTAGTAGGAGCAGGAGAGTTGATGAGACGAAATGCCCTAGACTCAACAATTCGACGGGCAGAAAGAGATTGGAGAGAATTAGTGAGAGCAGGAGAGTTGATCAGACGAAAAACCCTAGACTCTACCTTTTCCAGGAGAGCTGTGTGAGTGGAACCACCCCAGATGTGTGGCGCATACTCCATACAGGGGCGAACAACACCCCTATACAGAGCAAGCAACTGGGGTGGAGTGAAGAAATACTGAAGGCGCCTCAGAACACCTAACCCCTTAGAAGCTTGTTTAGAAAGAGAGGTAATGTGATCTTTCCAAGAAAGATCACGAGAAAAGGAAACACCAAGAATATTAAGAACAGATGAAGGTCTGAGTTGAGCGTTTTCGAAGAAGATATCATGGTTGTGTGGAAGATTGCGAGTAGAGAGATGGAGGAATTGAGTTTTTGTGGCATTGAAAACAACCATGTTCTCTCTGCTCCAATTAGAAATACGAGATAGATCAAAGGTCACCTGCTCCAAGGCAACCCTCCTTGCATCTAGTAACTGTTGTTGAGAGGGGCGCCTTTCAAACTGAAGAGTAATGAAGGGTGGAGTCATCGGCATAGGAGTGGATAGATGAAGTAACAGAAAGGTCATTAATGAAAAGCAGAAAAAGTGTTGGGGATAGGACAGATCCTTGAGGAACACCACTATTAATAGATTTAAAGGAAGAGCGGTGGACGTCTACAACTGCTGCTATAGAACGACCGGAAAGGAAATCAGAGACGAGTATAGATTCCGAAACAGGGAAGTTTGGAAATCAAAGCTTTGTGCCAGACTCTATCGAAAGCTTTCGATATGTCTAGCGCAACAGCAAAAGATTCACCGAAATGCCGAAGAGAGGAGGACCAAGAGTCAGAGAGAGGAAAGGAGATCACCAGTAGAGCATTTCTTACGAAACCCATACTGGCGATCAGAGATAAGATTGGAAGAATTGATATGTTTCCAAATCTTCCTGTTAAGGATAGATTCAACAACTTTTGAAAAAACGGAGGTTAAGGAAATGGGACGATAGTTAGAGGGTTGAGAGGGGTCCCCCTTCTTTGGCACAGGCTGAATGAGCGCACGTTTCCAGCAAGAAGGGAAGGTTGAAGTAGAAAGACATAGACGAAAAAGTTTACCAAGGCACGGTGCAAGCTCGGCAGCACAAGTTTTGAGAACCACAGGTGGGATACCGTCAGGACCATACGCCTTCTTAGTGTTAAGCTCAGAGAGAGCAGAAATGACGTCTTTAGAAGAAATTATAATTCTAGGAATAAATGAGTTGGAGGGGATTGAAGGAGAAGGAACAGCTCCGGAATCGTCTAAGATTGAATTAGAAGCAAAAGTTTGAGCAAAGAGTTCAGCTTTAGAAGGCAAAACGGCAGTTGTATCGTCAGAAGATACTAGAGGAGGGAAAGAGGAAGAAGCAAAGTTAGAGTTGACATTTTTTGCAAAATGCCAGAAAGGGCGTGAGGAAGTAGAACCAGAAAGATTGTTGCATTTTCTACGGAGAAAGGAGTTTTTAGTGCTACGAAGGATAAATTTTGCACGATTCCGGGATGAAATATAAGTTGCATGAGTTTCAGGAGTTTGAAGACGACGGTAATCCATGAAGGCAGTATCCCTGTGGCGGATAGCACGAAAACAAGCAGAGTTAAACCAAGGTTTGTTAGGTTTAGTAGAAGGGAAAGAATATGGAATGTACGCCTCCATGCCAGAGATTATCACCTCGGTTATGCGCCCTGCACATTCAGAGGGACCCCTCCCACGGAAACAGTAATCATTCCATGGAATATCAGAAAATTACAACCGCAAGTCAGACCAGTTAGTGGCACCGAAATGCCAAAAACGTCTCGCCGAAGGCGGGGCCCGTTCTTGCGGAAGACTTGAAGAGACAGGACAAGATGCAGAGATAAGAAGGTGATCGGATGAACCCAGAGGAGGAAAGAGTTTAACAGTGTAAGGAGAAGGATAAGAAGTTAGGAAAAGATCAAGTATGTTGGGTTCATCACCAAGGCGATCAGAGATACGGGTAGGGAGATGCAAACCACTGCTCAAGGTTGTTCTGGATAGGAAATTTTATGGCGAGTTCACCAGCTGGATCATGAGAACTAGATGAAAGCCATTGGCGGTGGAGAACATTGAAATCACCTAAATATGATGATTTCTGAGAAAGGAGAAGAAGAAAGAATGTGTTCTATTTTGGAGTTAAGATAGTCGAAGAATTTTGGATAGTCTGTAGAGTTAGGAGATAAGTAGACAGAACAGATAAATTTAGTTGTAGAGTTGCAAGAAAGTTTAAGCCATAAAGTAGAGAATTCAGAAGACTCCAAAGTAGAGACACGAGAACAGACAACATCGTTGCACACATAAGCGCAACATCCGCCATTGGCTGAAAATTGAGGATAGAGACAGTAGGAGGAAACAGAGTAAGGCTTGCTGTCAGAGCACTCAAACACCTGAGTTTCGGTTAAGAATAAGAGATGAGGTCTAGAAGAAGAGAGGTGGTGTTCGACAAAGTGGAAATTAGTATAGAGACCACGAATGTTGCAGAAGTTAATGAAAAAGGAAGGATCGTGCACCAGGGCAAGTCGGCATAGAGGTCTCGGTGGCACCAACCCCATCACCGGAGGCCACCAACTCCCAAGTAGTAATGGGGGAAGGAGTGGATGAGGGGCATTCTTTGGATGCCGCCCCTCGTAGCATCTCCGAGGCAGTTCTATGTTTCGTCATTTTTGTTGTTGTTATTTTAAAGGTAATGTAGGAGTAAGCGCTTGTAAATTTGTAGGAACGCGAGAAGGGAGTTGGGGGAAGAAGTGGACGCATAGACACTCCCATGTGAGACGACGGTACACTAGAGACCCTCTGAGAAGGTGAAAACGCGAAAAGGAACAAACCAATGGGCAACGGAGTGAAATGGGATGGTCTAGCCCACCCTATCACTCCGCGGTTAAGCCCAATGGGGGGTACTTTCATCGCTTCGGACGGCGCTACGTCCTCCCTCTATATATATATATATATATATATTATATATATATATATATATATATATATATATATATATATATATATTATATATATATATATATATATATATATATATATATATATATATATATATATATATATATATATATATATATATAGTAACAATGAAAGACACGGCATTGTTACGATTTTGAACTTCGCGCATATTTAATAATAATTGATGAACGAAATTTATAATAAAAGAATTGACATTTTTGAATGTAGTGCGAGCGGTGCTTTGTTCTTTTATGATGATGAAAAAATATTTAGATCGGAAAGATTGGTATTTTATTGTTAATTTTATTATTGATTTAAAAATAAGTCTTTCTTTTATAATTTTTGCAAAAGAAAATTTAAAATTAATTTATTTCACTCAAATTCTCAATTTAATGTGAAAGATGTGGATCGTTGAAAATGAATTGTGAATATAATTTCTGTTGGTTTGATAAGAATATTTTAAATGAAACTGATGAAGTGAGATTTTTTCAAAAATACAAAATTACTATTGAAAATAAAATTATTTTTTTGATTAGGTTAGGTTAGGTTAGGTTGTTTAGTTAGATTAAGTTAGGTTAGGTTGTGTTTGGTTGTTAGCTCATGATTTACATAAAACTATTTTCTCTAGGTTTGTGCCAATTCAGTGTCAACTTTTGAGCCAATTGGAGGAGATGACTTCACTTTTCAAATAGATGAGACGTTATTTTCAAAGAGTAAAAATCATAAAGGACGCTATATATATATATATATATATATATATATATATATATATATATATATATATATATATATATATATATATATATATATATATATATATATATATATATATATAATATATATATATATATTTATTTAAATAAATTTTTTTTTTTTTTTTTTTTTTTTTTTTTTTTTTTTTTATCATTAAAAATTATTATTTTCATTTTTAACTTCTAAGTAAAGACAGGCGGAGAAACCTTTCCGATCTAAATATTTTTTTACCATCGTAAAAGAACAAAGGTCCGTGCGAGCATAGTAAGATCAATTCGTTTGATATGAAAAGAAAGAAAGAATATTTAGTAATTAATAAGCGCGCTACGATATATTGATAGTATCGTAGTTAAAGAAGCCAGGTATTTAAACGAATGACCTTATTAATTTGGTGTCATTTCACTGATCGTAATCTATAGAGAGAGAAACCCGACAAAAGGGTCGATAGAATAGATTAATAGGAGAAGTTGGATACCTCCTGGGAAGAATAATAGAAGTAGAATACCTCCTGAAATTTTAAATAAAAAGGAGAAGTAGAATTCCTCCTGGAAGAAATTAAATAAATAAGTAGGAGAAGTTGAATACCTCCTGAAAAACTGAATAAATAGGAGAAGTAGAATAGAATTCCTCCTTGAAAGAGTAAATAAATAAAAGAAGAAGTTGAATACCTCCTGAGAGAGAGAGAAAAGTAAATAAATAGAAGTAGAATTCCTCCTGAAACAAAGCAATAGGCTTCCTTAAGGAGACTGTAATATTAGGGAATTTTTATTTCACATACTTAAACTATTGTATATAAGTAAATTAGTAAGAATATTATTTTATTTTAACAAATATTTCTATCACTCCTATACTTTTTTAAGAGTTTATTAAGAATTCCGGGCTGTCATAACAGACGTCTGTCTACTCGAACTACGTCTTGTGATATATATATATATATATATATATATATATATATATATATATATATATATATATATATATATATATATATATATATATATATATATATATATATATATATATATATATATATATATATATTTTACACTTCACCACCGCTCACGGGCAAAGCCCTATTCAAGGAGGGGGTGCTAAAACAATAGAAGAGAAAAAAACAACCCACACCTAACGCAAATTTCGCAGGTGAGCACAGACGTGGGCCTTAAAGGAACTTAGATTAAATTCAGCAGGAAACACAGAAGATGGGAGAGAATTCCACAAAACAGAGGTGGCTGGAAAGAAGGAGGCACAACAGCGAACTAGCCTGGAGTTGCCTATGTCTACACAAAATTTATGTGCAGACAATGCACCCCTTGTGCTACGAGGACGCCGTAAAGGTGGAGGTATGCGAGTTGACAGTTCCCTCGAGCATTTGCCGCTGTAGTACCTATAGAAGAGAGATAGGGCACCAACGTCACGTCGCAAAGATAAAGGGTCAAGTGCATTTGTAAGAGCAGAACAGTTTATAAGTCTTTTAGCCTTTGACTCAACCCTATCCAAAAGACGGGTGAAACCTGAGCCACTCCAGATATGAGAACAGTGTATATATATATATATATATATATATATATATATATATATATATATATATATATATATATATATATATATATATATATATATATATATATATATATATATATATATATATATATATATATATATATATATATATATATATTGGGATAGTCCTATAAAATCAAAGATTCAAATTTTTAATTCTCCCAATGGATACTATGGATATTTTTGTTATATCACTACAAATGCTTCATAAAAAATAATGATTGAGTATATGGAGTTTTGAGGTGGCGCAAGTTGTGGGTTTTATTGAAGGAAGATAAAAAACAATTCAAATTTAAGAAAAAAATTTATTCTTCAACAGTATGTTTCAAAGAAAAGTTTACTAAAGAGCTCACATGCCCAAGAATGCCAATGCATCTTCATCTATTATACTACCAAGAAGAAAAGACATATTAGAAAAAGCTTTTTATTACAAATGAAGCTGTGACCGTAAGTTGGAGAAAAAGAATATTAACAATAAAAGTAGACCACGCTATAATAAAGTTTCAGCAACTTTTTCTTGCACACAAATTTTTAAATGTTGCGCAAAGCCACAAAAAGTTATAGAATACAAGAACTACTTAAAGCTGATCTGGAAGAATTATATGACATTGCACATGGAGAACGCATTTTTAAAATGAACAATGAAAATAAATATTCTTTCAATGTCTTCTATTTTTATCTGGTTTCTGTGAATCTCCCTTCCATTACTTACCTTCAGGACACTGATCTACAGCTTCCATCGCTAAAAGGCAGGCTATGTAATTATACATCTTTGGGTAAGTTGTTTCAATTATGTGAGCTTATTTGTGTGTTTATGGTGTAAGTCTTTCTCCTTGCCTTGTAACCTTTCCATTTGGTGACATTTTGACACCTCACCCACATTCCTTTGTACCTGACCCCATCAGGAAGTTGCTCATCGATGATTTTCATGTCATGTCCCCTCCTGAGGTAAAGGGTATGCTATTTTTGGCCCAATTTGTATCATATCGTCCGCATATATGTCCGGGAACGCCACCATTGCCAGGCCTACAAAATGCATCAACATATTAAGTCTCCTGTTTAACCATTAGAAATAAATCTAAGGTTGGGGTGCCACTTTGTATTATCACGAACAAAAGTACACAGTTCATGGATGAGTTCTTCACAGAAATTTCACTTCAGTGGTTTTCATTGGTTTTAAGCCTCTGCCTATCACCATAAGTCTGTTTTTTGGAGCTTTCACAGATTTCTAAAATCTGCTATGACTGAAAGGAAGAACTATAGGTTGATTAAGATGCCAATAGTACTTCTTAGTCTGCATTGTATCTTCAATAACTCTGTGAATTCACCATTTGAGGTTGTTACTGGTAAAACTCTTTTGTGCTCTACTTGTCTCTTTCTTCTGCTCCTCAGAACAAAAAAGGACTTTGATATCTTCATAAAGAGATTTATATATCGTTTGCAAGAACTTGTTGTGAGTGTTTTCTCCTTTGAATCCGTATTAGGAAGCATCTTATATACTGAAGCCCAGAAAACATGTATCCACAGTACCTTATGGGCTGTCCCCTTCTCTTGATGCAGTTCATTGAGGCGATTTGGTATAGACTGAGCAAGTTTTGAAGCAAAGAAGGTTCTAAACTCCTGAAGATCTCCCAGAGTTGGTGGTCCAGCTTAGGCACAGATGATGTATCCCGTTTCCCTAAACACCTTTACAAGATGGCCAGAGGTTTTTCTATTCCCTGGCTAGTCCTTGATGTATTGTACTAAAAAAATTTCGAAACATTACTTGATCAGTTTTGCAGTCTGCATCATCCTTTATTTGGGCATCACTCTGGCAAGCCTCAAAGCAGTCCTCCAGATTGTCACACAGGAGCTCAAAGTACCTTGTTCACTGTGATGTTTTCCTCGAACTCAAACTTCACCAAGCCGTAATACCCAAATGCACCCAACACCATAAGGGTGTTTCACTATGACCTGTGTGTACTTCTAATCAAGTGGATCGGAGCTATTTCACATTCTTACCTTTCCCCTCGATTGCCGGTCACACTAAACGTTGCTTCATCACTCCATATCGCTGTTCTTCACTTCTCTGCATCCCATTCCGAGTACCTCTTCCTAAAAATAACTCCCCTTTCTTAGCGTTTTTTTGCATGAGGAGTGGTAAATGATTATCAGATAAGATGCGTTTCTGAATGGTTCTCACTGAGACTCCTTAGAGCAGACGCGAGTTCTATTCTGTAAGTTCCTTAACAGTTATTCTATGCTCAAATTCCACCTGCCTCTGGATAACTCAACATTCACTGGAAAGTTCCACGCAGTTTCACTGGAGTGGTATGTCGGCGTTCTTACATCGTTGAATTTTCAATATCCAACTCAGAACACTACGAAGGCTCACACCAGTTAGGGGAGCAATTTCGATTTTTGGCTTCTTTGCGTGGAAAACGCTGTTCTTGTGGGGGCAAGAGAAAAAAAAAACACCTTAAGCTCAGATCAAAGTTAAACAAAAGACACTTATCACAAATGACAAAAACAAGCACTCATATTTTCCTGGCTTTAAAGTTCTTCCCATTCTCCACCTCCTACTCCTAGCACTCCAAGTTAATTGGCGTTTTCTTTCTGTACTTTTATGGAATCCTCAATAAAAACTCAGAAATTTGAAATTTGACAGTTTTTTTCGGGCCATTATGGTGCTAATTCACTCATTCTCTCTCTCTCTCTCTCTCTCTCTCTCTCTCTCTCTCTCTCTCTCTCTCTCTCTCTCTCTCTCTCTCTCTCTCTCTCTCTCTCTCTCTCTCTCTCTCTCTCTCTCTCTCTCTCTCTCTCTCTCTCTCTCTCTCTCTCTCTCTCTCTCTCTCTCTCTCTCTCTCTCTCTCTCTCTCTCTCTCTCTCTCGGTCTCTCTCTCTCTCTCTCTCTCTCTCTCTCTCTCTCTCTCTCTCTCTCTCTCTCTCTCTCTCTCTCTCTCTCTCTCTCTCTCTCTCTCTCTCTCTCTCTCTCTCTCTCTCTCTCTCTCTCTCTCTCTCTCTCTCTCTCTCTCTCTCTCTCTCTCTCTCTCTCTCTCTCTATATATATATATATATATATATATATATATATATATATATATATATATATATATATATATATATATATATATATAGTGATGGCATCCGCATCCGCATGCGCGGATGCGGAACATCCGCACAAAAAATCAACATCCGCATCCGCATCCGCATTTCGAAAATTCAACATCCGCATCCGCATTTTGGAAATTCAACATCCGCATCGCTTCCGCATCCGCATCCGCACTTTCAAAAATTCAACATCCGCATCCATCCACATCTCTCCCAAAAATTCAACATCCGCATCCGCATCCGCAAATTAGAAAAATATGACATCCGATCCACCACTATATATATATATATATATATATATATATATATATATATATATATATATATATATATATATATATATATATATATATATATATATATATATATATATATATATATATATATATATATATATATATAATATATATATATATATATATATGCGAATTGTAGATCAAGAGTGAGGGTGAAGAGAGAACTATCGGATTGGTTTAGCATAGGAGTGAGATTGAGACAGGAGTTTGTAATATCTCCATGTTATTTAATCTATTGATGAATGGTTTACTTAGAAAAATGGAGAGAGAAGGGAAGGGTTTTACGTTGAGAAACATGGAGGGTGAATGTGAAGTGAATGTTTTACTTTTTGCAGATGATGCGGCATGTGTTGGTGGCAGAATCTGGAGAAAAGATGAGAATACTTGTGAGAGAGTTTGAAGGGAAATGTGCAAACACGAGATTGAAATTGAATCCAGCGAAGAATAAAGTTAGGAAGATTGGAGGTGGTGATGAGGAAATGTGGAGGGAGGAATTGGTTTGTAGAAGTGTGAGAATGGAAACTTGAGGAGGTGAATGAATTCAAATATCTAGTAATGTTGGGTGGAAGGTAAGGGTGGGACGGAAAAAGGAATAAAGAACATAGTGGTAGAAGGAATAAAAGTATTGGGGGGCCTAAGAAAAGTATGGAAGAAAGGAAAAATTTCAAAAGAAATAAAATAAGAATGTTTGAATGTATGTGTTCACCTTCTGTATTGTATGTGTGTGAAACATAGACGATAAGTACTCGGTCGAGAAAAAGTTTCAATGTCTTTGAGATGAAAGATTTGAGAGCGATATATAAATTGAGAAGGATTGATAGGATTAGAAATGAAAGAATAAGGGAGATGTGTAAATGGAAGAAGGGTGTAATTGATAGAGGAGGATGTGCTAAAATGGTTTGGACATATGTGAAGAATGAATTAGGACAGAATGGTGGGCAAGGTACTTAGATTCCATGTGGATAGAGGTAGGGATAGGGGAAGGCCGAAGTGGAGATGGATGGATGGAGTGAGAGAGATTTT
>SEYY01011799.1:0-17422 GCA_009176605.1 Armadillidium nasatum | reverse complement strand
AATAATAATAATAATAATAATAATAATAATAATCAAACAATAATTATGCCAATAAATAATAATAATAATAATAATGTTCGTAACAATTTATATTTTTCCCATAAATACAATTATCAGAGATGATTATGAATGTATGAATAAAGAAAGTGAAAATCAAAACATATCTTACGTCCCTCCATGATTAATATGTTAGTAGTATTAGTGATGGGATGAATATATGATCTTAAATAATTATTATACAAATAAACTTAATACAAAGTTGTTCTGGTAAAATCTTTCTTCTATGACCACTTCTTTTGGTTTCTCCAAACTAATTCTTTCTCCAAATTCTGGTTGGTTCTTCAACTAATTGTTCTCCAAACTAATTCTTAACCAATTCTTAACCAATTCCCTATTAAAAATATAATAACTATCACCTTGTAACACAAATATATACTATCGCTTATCATTTCTCATATTTTTGAGGTTTTATCATCATTAAAAAACTTTTCCACATAACTATTTACCTTAAATAAGGGAAATACGTATTCTAATTCTGATTGTGATGGTGGTTCTGTGGCCTTTGATGTTTTCTCCACAAGTGTCAAAAGTGACTCCTTTTCTTCAGACCACCAGACTTCTTTGACTTCTATTATTTATGGAGATTTAGTAAACTCCTTTCCGAGGAAATACACAATATTTTTAAGTTTAAATTTATACTTATAACAAAAGCTCAATAACTTCTTTCTGCAAAAAATAAGGTACTATAGAACACTACATCATACCTCCCCACCCGTTGTTGGGACAACAACGCGGTTTTTCTTAAGCTTTTTCTGCTATATGAACTACTATTCTTTTTCTTTTAAGTCATTTTCCTTTTTCCTTAAATTTACTGTAACTTAACTCTAAAAAACTTTCATTTTCCAATAAAAATTTGAAATTAAAAATGCTTTTTACCTTAGTCTGTCAGGACTTATCTTTACATAAAAGAAAACTTTCTTCCTTTACAATTAATTATTTTTAAATCAAAAATTCCTTTTTAAAAAACAATACTTTCTTTTAAATAAAAGGTTGAGGTACTTTAATACTAAACAAAGATACCCCTTCATTTTTCGTTTAAGTTCTTCTTCAGTAATGGGGTTTCTCTGTCCAGCAAAATACCCCATTAAATACACAATCAACTGATGCACTTGCTTCTCTATTTCCTTTTCTATCTAAATTCTTGGGCTAATTTTCTCCTTTTTGGGGCAGGACCAAAGGTGTCCTAAATACCAGGAATTGTCTAATACCAGAGGTAGATGGTGTAGGTTCTTCCACTCTGGCAATGTCTTCATTCCTGGATTGACTTTGCAACTGACCTTCAATGATGGTAACCGTTCTTTCTGCTGGGGTATCATCATCGTCCGATGAAACACTAGTATCTACATTATCTGGAACCAAATCATTTTCTACATTATCTGGAACCAAAACATTACTTTCAACATTAGCTGGAACCAAAGATGGTTCTACTTCTAAAGTCATAAAAGAAGCAGTTTCAACCCTTGTTAAAGAATCATCAGGAATAATTACTGTTCTATCAAAACATTTGCATCTCTCATTTTTCTCCAGATTTTTCCAATCAATTCACGAGAAAGATGTTTTCCATCCCACAAAAAGCCCTGATTCCCAAGGTCATTTTCTTCCACTTTGAAAGGTTCAGTGTGCTTTCGGAACCTTTTACTATTGTTGATTACAAACATTACAGGGTACGAATTTGCAGATGGGCCTTGGTATCTAAAAGCTTTTAACTTATGGTAAAGATCTACCATTTTTGCGTGCATCACATGATTTTGGAATCTCTTTTCCTCATAATATCTTGATTTGATAGCCAGTGGGAATTTGAATAATTTTCTTTGGTTATAATAAATCAAGTCAAAGTATGGTGGAATCATAGCCATATTTTTAGATTGGGACACCGAAGCCTACAAACATCCTCAAATCCTCTAAACCTACTAGCAAAGTCTGTGGTATCAAAATCTTCTTTTGGTTCCACCACCTCATATTTTCTCTTCCATCTTCCTTCTTCTTCTCATTTTCTCACTTTATTATAAGCTTTTGTTATTAATGTAAATACCACCATATGGGCGAAAGTCTCATTTAACTGATTGACTAGGTTTCGGGCTAATTTCCTTAAATTGGCCCCTGGATATGGAGCATATTTCACCTGCATTTTTGGAAAAGACTCGAGATTATGTTCTCTCTCCATTTCCCCCACCCATGAATGACCCAAAACTAACATCTAAAAAAAAAAATAAAACTATTACCATTAATATATTAAAATATATATAATTTTTTATTTTTGGTTAGGTTAAAAAAAAAAATTTTTTTATTTTTTTATTTTCTTTTTTCAATTTTTATACCATATGTATTTTATTAAGCCTAATTCTATATAAACTCATACTTAATGCTTGCAGTTATTGTTTTCTTTTTCTTTCCAATATACAAGACTGTACTAGGGGAAGATCTGTACAACTTCCCTGGGCTCTTTGTGGGGCTTCCTATGCAGTTTTTGCAACCTCAATATCTCCTCCTCATTCAACTCCTCTTGAAATCCAGAAAATCTAAGTCTCCCTCTGGAAACTGGTTTTCATCACCTCTGTCTCCTACCTCTTTATCATTCAAATTTTCTAATAAACTCAAAAAGTCAGACTCGGTGGTTTGAATCTCTTTAATCAATTGCGGAAAACTCCATGAAATTCGTCTTTTTATGCTCTCTAAATCTTTATGTAGGTTTGCTTTCTCTATTGACTGATCCATATTTTCACTAGAACTATTTATACTAATTGGGTTGGATGGTTCTTTAGCTAGTTTAGTTTGTAAGTTCGCAAAGCACTCTTACTCTTTTGATAATGGTCCAAACTCGCTAAAGAACCATCTAACCAAATTAGTATAATTAATTCTAGTGAGAATATGGATCAGTCAATATAGTAAGCAAACCTACATAAAGATTGAGAGCATAAAAAGAAGAATTTCATGGAGTTTTCCGCAACTGACTAAAGAGACTCAAACCATTGAGTCTGACTTTTTAGGTTTCGAAAATCTGAATGATACAGATTTGAATGATAAAGAGGAAGGAGACATAGATGATAGAAACCAGTTTCCAGAGGGAGACTTGGATTTTTCTGGATTTCAAGAGGAGTTGAGGGAGAAATCGAGGTTGCAAGAAATTGCATGGGAAGCCCCATACAAGGTCCCAGGGAAGTTGTATAGATCTTCCCCTAGTACAGCCATGTAAATTGGAAAGAAAAAGAAAGCAATAACAGCGAGCATTAAGTATGAAAGTTTATATAGAATTAGGCTCAATTACATAAATAATTCCGATCTGAAAAAAAAAAAAAAAAAAAATTTTTTTTTTTACTTAACACAAAAGAAAAATATATATTTTTATGTCAATGGTAATAGTTTTATTGTTTTTTTTCAGATGTTAGTTTTGGGTCATTCATGGGTGGCGGAAATGGAAAGAGAACATAATCCCGAGTATTTTCCAAATATAGAAGTGGTATATGCTCCATATCCAGGGGCCAATTTAAGGAAATTAACCTGAAACCTAGTTAATCATTTAAATGAGAGTTTCACCATATGGTGGTATTTACATTAATAACAGAAGCTTATAATAAAGTGGATTTAGGAGAAGGAGGAGAAGGAAGATGGAAGAGAAAATATGAGGTGGTGGAACCAAATGAAAATTTTGATACTACAGACTTTGCTAGTAGGTTTAGAGGATTTGAGGATGCTTGTAGGCTTCGGTGTCCCAATCTAAAAATATGGCTAATGATTCCACCATACCTTGACTTGATTTATTATAACCAAAGAAAATTATTCAATTTCCCACTGGCTATCAAATCAAGATATTATGAGGAAGAGAGATTCCAAAATCATGTGATGCACGCAAAAATGGTAGATCTTTACCATAAGTTAAAAGCTTTTAGATACCAAGGCCCATCTGCAAATTCGTACCCTGTAATGTTTGTAATCAACAATAGTAAAAGGTTCCGAAAGCACACTGAACCTTTCATAAGTGGAAGACAAATGATCCTTGGGAATCAGGGCTTTTTGTGGGATGGAATACATCCTTCTCGTGAATTGATTGGAAAAATCTGGAGAAAAATGAGAGATGCAAGATGTTTTGATAGAACAGTAATTATTCCTGATGATTCTTTAACAAGGGTAGAAACTGCTTCTTTTATGACTTTAGAAGTAGAACCATCTTTGGTTCCAGCTAATGTAGAAAGTAATGTTTTGGTTCCAGATAATGTAGAAAATGTTTTGGTTCCAGATAATGTAGATACTAGTGTTTCATCGGACGATGATAATACCCCAGCAGAAAGAACGGTTACCATCATTGAAGGTCAGTTGCAAAGTCAATCCAGGAATGAAGACATTGCCAGAGTGGAAGAACCTACACCATCTACCTCTGGTATTAGACATATTCCTGGTAATTTGAGGACCACTTTTGATCCTGCCCCTAAAAGGAGAAAATTAGCCCAGGAATTTGAGATAGAAAAGGAAATAAGAGAAGCAAGTGCATCAGTTGATTGTGTATTTAATGGGGTATTTTGCTGGACAGAGAAACCCCATTACTGAAAAAGAACTTAAACGAAAAATGAAGGGGTATCTTTAGTTGAGTATTAAAGTACCTCAAACCTTTTATTTAAAAGAGAAAGTTTATTTTGTTTTTTTAAAGAAAAGGAATTCTTGATTTAAAAATAATTAATTGTAAAGGAAGAAAGTTTTCTTTTATGTAAAGATAAGTCCTGACAGACTAAGGTAAAAAGCATTTTTAATTTCAAATTTTTATTGGAAAATGAAAGTTTTTTAGAGTTAAGTTACAGTAAATTTAAGGAAAAAGGAAAATGACTTAAAAGAAAAAGAATAATAGTTCATATAGCAGAAAAAGCTTAAGAAAAACCGCGTTGTTGTCCCAACAACGGGTGGGGAGGTATGATGTAGTGTTCTATAGTTCCTTATTTTTGCAGAAAGAAGTTATTGAGCTTTTGTTATAAGTATAAATTTAAACTTAAAAATATTGTGTATTTCCTCGGAAAGGAGTTTACTAAATCTCCATAAATAATAGAAGTCAAAGAAGTCTGGTGGTCTGAAGAAAAGGAGTCACTTTTGACACTTGTGGAGAAAACATCAAAGGCCACAGAACCACCATCACAATCAGAATTAGAATAAGTATTTCCCTTATTTAAGGTAAATAGTTATGTGGAAAAGTTTTTTAATGATGATAAAACCTCAAAAATAGGAAATGAGAAATGATAAGCGATAGTATATATTTGTTGTTTACAAGGTTATAGTTATTATATTTTTAATAGGGAATTGGTTAAGAATTAATTTGGAGAACAATTAGTTGAAGAACCAACCAAAATTGGTTAGAAATTGATTGAAGAAAGAATTAGTGTGGAGAAACAAAAAGAATTGGTCATAGAGGAAAGATTTTACCAGAACAACTTTGTATTAAGTTTATTTGTATAATAATTTATTTAAGATCATATATTCATCCCATCACTAATACTACTAATTAATCATGGAGGGATGTAAGGTATGTTTTTTTTTTCACTTTGTTTATTCATATATTCATAATCATCTCTAATAATTATATTTATAAAAATATAAATTGCTACGAACATTATTATTATTTTTATTATTTATTGGCATAATTATTGTTTGATTATTATTATTATTATTGTTATCTTATTTTCATTATTATTCTTTAATTATTATTTATTATTTTTATTATGAGTATCACTATCTTAAATCTTATAATTAAAAGTATGTAATATTGAATATGTGAAAGATAATTATCAAAAATACTAGACCTTAAAAATTTCTCAATTCATATAAATAAGATTTTCTGATTTGTTTTGTTTTCTGATTTTCCCAAATTTATGTTAAATAGCTTGCAACCGCGCTTACTGTTTTTTTTTAATTGTAAGTATTTTTCTTTGTTAATAATATTGTTTATTTTTGTTTTTTCTGTTTGTTGTTTTTTTTTGTTCGACAGGTTTGATTCAGAAAAGTAGAAAGGATTGGAGACTTAGTTTATTGAGAGGGAGTGTCTGGAAGGATTAGCTTTTGACAACTTGGGAGGGGATTTTTTAAGACTATCCCCGGTTTAGCAGAAGTTTCCTTTTTAACAGAAGAAGTTGGTGAGTGTTCCTCTATTTTTCTTACCTTTAATCTTTTACTGTTTATTTCAGACCAGAAATCTACCACCTCTTCATATATATATATATATATATATATATATATATATATATATATATATATATATATATATATATATATATATATATATATATATATATATATATATATATATATATATATATATTAATAAAAAAAAAAAAAAAAAAAAAAAAAAATAATTAAATTAATTTAAAAAAAAAAAAAAAAAAATCACCCAATCCTGATACTAATGTAGATCCCTCAGGTAGGCAAAGAAAGAGGATTTAGAGAGAGTTTTTTATTTACAGCAGGAAAAATAGAAGATAGGCAGTTCTACAGATAAGAGGTGGCTGGAAAGTAGGAGGAACAACAAGTAAAAGTCTTGAGTTCGCAATGCTCACTCAAAGTTCTTGTGCAAGCAAGGTACCCCATGTGCTGTGACGGTGATGCAATGGTGGTGAAATGAGAGAGGCAAAACTGAGTTGGAGGGGGTTGAAGGAGGAGGAATAGCTCCAGAATCGTCTAAGGTAGAGTTAGAGGTAAAAATTTGAGCAATGAGTTCAGCTTTAGTAGAAGGTAAAATGGCAGTTGTACCATCAGAAGAAACTAGAGGAGCAAAAGAGGAGAAAGTTCGAGTTGAAATTTTTTTTGCAAAATGCCAGAATGGTGAGAGGAAAAGGAATCAGAAAGATTATTGCATTTGCGTCAGAGAAAAGAGTTTTTGGTATCTCAAAGAATAGATTTTACATGATTCTGTGATAAAATATAAGTTGAATGAGTTTCAGGAGTTTCAAGACGATGGTAATATCTGAAGGAGGCATCCCTGCGGTGTATATCGAGAGAACCGGTAGACTTAAACCAAGGTTTGTTAGGTTTAGTATAAGGGAAATATGGAATATATGCCTCCATGACAGAGAGAATCACCTCAGTTATGCTCTCTGCACACTCAGAAGGACCCTTCCCATGAAGGCAGTAATCATTCCATGGGAAATCAGTGAAGTACAACCAAAAGTCAGACCAGATAGCAGGACCGATGAGACAGAAACGTTGTAGGGGAGAGTACTGCCCGCCAAGCAAGCACATAGGTTGAAGAGTCAAAAGATACGTAAGGGGACAAGTTTACATTTATTGTGTTCCCTATAAGCTGGCGCTTGGCCCCGAACTGTTTTGCCCTACCTACTAATCTTTCTACAATATACAAGGAAATAGGAAGTGTGATGACTTACCCCCTAATGAACGGTATTTTATTTCTAAGACTGTAATGGACGTCAAGCACAAGGAGATAAATGAAGAAATATCTATCTGCGAAGATCCGTTCTACCTAATCAAACTTCAACCATTCCATTCCTATTAGATCAAAATCACACTCAAGTCTTCAAACACAGGTAAATCAATTCAAGCTTTCATACATTAACTTCTTTATTTAAGGATTATTATATACTTAAAGGTTTCAATTTAACAAATAATTACTTGACATTAATATTACAATGCCAATAATAATCAAATATATGCAAAAAATTACAAATTAACAAAAGTAATGAGTTTTCAAGCGTGAATATTGTAAGGCACAATAATAATCGAATGAACGCAACTTAAATACAAAATATTATTAAAGTTATTTTCTTTACTTTCCAGAATGCATAACAGGGGCCAACAAGACCTCCTCTATCTCAAGTATTACCGGACCCGACTGTGCACGCTAAAGACCTCCAACCGTAAGCCACAAGGACTGAGAAAGGAAAAAATAGAGGAAGTGGTTAGTAACAAGAAGAAAAGAATTACGGTACTAACTACAATATAAATGTGTGGCTTAACTGTGCTCTCTAAGTTAAATTAATTGCTATCAATATCTTGCTCCCTTGTTCCACTCTGAGTCACCAAAACACAACCAATTGACAATTGGCAGTTCGTGGAAAATCTCCTGCAAGCTCAATGAAAAGCAAAGAAAAATAAGCCCCAAATAAAAAACCCTAAAAAAAAACATAAATTCAATTAAGCATACATAATTATTTATACATATATAATCCATTTATTATAATGTTATATAATCATTATATCTATTTTATAAAGTTATAAAATACCTTAATGTTATAGGCAAAACATTTAAGGGTTTTCTTATGGTTCAAAAGATTTTCCACGTCAGTTAACAGGTCACTGTTAAGAATACACTTATTAGATATTTATTAATAATTTATATTCATTATATATTATATCACAATTTATTCACTTAGTTTACTATGACTAAGGCACCTACTTTATGTTTTCATATTCTTACCAATTTTACTTCAATTGGAAGTCCTATATTTTTAATAATTTTGTTTTCACGATTTCAATTGTAACAAAGCAAAATTACAAATTTAGTTTAGGCGTATTAACATTCATATAGTTGTATAAACACTATGATAATTATAGAATGTACTTTTTTAAAAAAAAACAAAACAATTATTATAAATTTCTCAATTCAATAATCTCAATCTGTAAAATAAAGAGAACTGTAGTAGTATACCATATAAAGTTTTCATAATTTGTAAAAAAAAAATGGAAAAAATGATAAACATTTCTATAATTCTACTAGTGGAAGAGGGATGATGAGTTGCCCGGCTCATCAAGTCCTTCCACTCTCCACTTCACGCCCCCCCACCAAAGGGAAACCCCCTCCTAATTTTTCCGTTTCTTCACCACCTCCAACTCATACAGAGCAACTCTAATTATGGAATCCAAATCTTCCACTTGCTTTCTCTTCTCACCCCGCCCCCTTGTCCTTCTATCCTCCAAGAATTCTCTTATAAGAGAATGGGCATCTGCATCTCTTTCGGGGTCTAATCGCATATCATGAGGGGTGGCATGACTACTACTATACCCATGACCACTATAAGAAGGAAAGACAGCAGGGTTAGTAAAAGAATTAGGTACATGCATGATAGGAGGTACATAGGCAGTGTAGGTGTTTGGTGTGTATGAGGAATTTCGCCTTTCCTGGAGTGTAACACTATGGTTATGTGGCTCTACAAAACCATCCCTAGAAGTTGATGGCTGAGACACATCTACGAATCTATATAAAATTTCGCTCACACGATCTGGAGTTTGCGATGTTTCATTTTGATTATTGGTAGGAGTTGTAGTTCTGAGATGTTGATATGGTTCACCCGGGGCATCTCCTAATAACGATCCTTTTTGTTGTTGCTTCCTTGGAGGTATCAGTGGTGGTACAGAGGTTGGTTCATTTGTTATCCAATAATTCAGAAAGATCTTCTTATTATCCATCAGATAATATCTTAGGAATTTTTGGTTTCCGTGCAAACCATCAGGTAAGAGATCAGAGTCTAACGAAGGAATGTTCTTTTCGTAGGAAAGCTTTATGTGGAACAAAGGCTAATGGTTGTGTGCTTCTGTGTGCTAGATGTTTAGTATATAAATTAAAAGCACCATTACCAAAAATCAACTTCTTATTTTCCCAATGGTATTTATTCCTCCATAGATATTGAAACATATGGTACATTCTAATGCTGTGATGTTGCATGGGTTCCATTCCGAGCTTGTAATTATTTTCTAAATAGTTTTGGTATTCAATTCCCCAGTTCCTTATAATTCGGTTTTGGTTAAATTTGTACATGTCTTTGACCGCTGGAACTGACAAGTACACTTCACAAGAGGAATTCACTGAGTAGACATATCTCATGATATTGTTCATAAGACCAGGGATAGGATCTGGAGAAACATGTAAAGCTGGTCGAAACACTGATATTTCTGGTTTCCCTTTCGCTCTGATATATTCTCTCTTCCACCCATAGGGTGTTAATGCCCAAATAATTATTATATGGGTGTTTGGTTTCATCCGTTTTTGAATCTGAGCTAAACACTCATCCAGGACAACTCCAGGACGATATTCTACTTGTACATTAACATTGTACATCTCACGCAAGTGTTCCTTTCCATCAAGAAACATTTTTACTTCAGAGCTACCTACGACGAGTAAATTTATCATCTGTCTAGAATTACTTGCCATGGTCTGAAAAGAAAATAGACCAGGACAGTGGATTAGTAAAAAAAACTCTTCCCAAAATCTCGGCCCCGCCATGGCTCTCAATCGGAAACCACAGCACACACATCGCGCCCAGCAAGACCAGAGATCAGGGTACATTATAAAATAAAAAAATAAAAAATCAAGTATGAACTATGTAAATTATGAAAATTCTTAATTTAATTGCAAAGGGGAAGCTGAAGCATCAAGGCAAAACTAATTTAATTCCCATTATTATGAAAGTAAGTTAAAGCATTAAGAAAAAAAAATCAATTCAATTTTTATTATAGCCAAAAGCAAAAAAAAACTTATTTTTACAAGAACTTATTTTTAATCTTAAGAGCAACATTAGCTATTTAAATGAAAGTAGTATGACAGACTTTTTTTTTTAAAGAGTGAATATGTGTGTTAACAATAATAATTTCTTTGAGTACAACGTACAGTAATCTGATTCCAATTCCAAGTGTAATATTGTGTTTTAGTGTAACAATAATTGTTTTAATTGTGTCAATTCATTCTACTGTTTTTTTCTTCTTTCTCCATTCTAATGGTGTATCCATTACATGAGAATATTCTGTTACTTTTCCCCTTGATCTTGTACCAGGTTTTCTAACAGGTGTTTCAATCATTAATTTAGGTGTACTTTCTATTAATTGATTCTCCAGTTAAACTTCTCCTTCGACTAACTTTTTGTTTTAGGAATAACTCTCCTTCTACTGAATAAGATGGTGATAAGTTGTCAACATTGTCAACTGTTGCCATCTCTGTAATATGGTAATTTTCAGCTAAGAATCTCATTAACCTACTATGGGATTGTGTGATTTCTTCTTCAAATTCATTTGAAGATTCTTCGATGATTGTGTGTAATCTTTTGCTAGGGCTCACTTTATCTTCTCCTTCACTCAAGTTTTCCTCTAGCCTTTCTTGTTCTAAGGAATCTAAAATAGCTGATTCATCTCTAGGTGAGCTCATTCTCCTTGGCACATAATGGTCCATTAAAGAGGAATCATCCCATTCGAGATTTGGTATGTCACTGTAATCTGAGCTAGATTTTCGTCTGTAATTTGGATTTTCAAATCCAGAAAACTCGTTTTCCGATTCTGATTCTGTTATTTTACTCAATGACTGCTCTATAATGTTACTACAGCGACTTTCTTGAAATGTTGGGGAAAACACGCTTTGACAAAGATTGACATTTATTGATCTTCGATATGGTGAAGATAATTCAGGGGAATAAATTATGGGTACATACGGAATTGGTGAAATGTTTGATAAATTAACAGGGGAAACTATTGAACTTACATTTTCTATTATATCTCCAATATTATTTTCTATTCTATTCATGATTCCAGTATCAATTTGTTCTCCTGGGGTAGAGGAATTATTTGATACATTCAATGTCTGTAACTCTCTTACCATTTGTAAGATTTTTTCTGTGTTTTGTGGAGGCATGTCAGAATCTACAAATCCTTCAAATTCCTCCTCCTCCTCCTCTCTTATAGAATTTTGATTATCGAACTCTTGCTCATCAGACAAGATTTCAGATTCAAGATCTCTCACTGAATCTTCATCCTCCGGTTCTATTTCCTCTTCATCTTCATCGTCATAAAAAGCTTTTTCTTTGTAGAGTCTATGATTTTTTAGATATGCAGGTATTTTTATCCATTTTCGCAAATGTGAATGATGTACTCTTTCTTCCCTAGCATTGGGAATATTTAATTTCTTTATCAGATACGTTATACGGTTATCATTGACTGCTGTGATAACGAATGGACCCTCCCATCGGATGAGGAATTTATTTGATACATGGTGACCTTTAAAAATCTTCTTCTTGGCCACCCTCTGTCCTATCCTAAAAGCTTTAAAATTTGCAGTGCCTGCCTCCCAATATTGCGGATATGCATGAATTTGGGGCGATATGAGATTCCTTTAGCAAATAATCAGATGGTGACATCTTTAAGGCTCGATGCCATGTATGGTTATAAATAACCACTGATGAGGGTATTTCCTCATCCCAATGGTTTTCATTTTCCAACACTAAGCATTTTAGTAATTGGATCAGACTTCTATTAAATCTTTCGCATATGCCATTACTGGAAGGATGTAAAGGGGAGGTCCGAATATGTTTAATGTTAAACTGGTTTAAGACTCTTTGGAAATTGTCATTATTAAATTCAGTTCCATTATCCGTGAGCATTCTATTAGGAATCTTTGGTAAAAATGGTAATATTCTTTCTTTAAGAGCCGTGGATACGGTTAAACCTTGTTTATCAGCAATGGGTAAAACATTTGCCCATTTAGAACAGTGATCTATAAACACCATTGCATATTTATTTCCCTTTTCTGTAACGGGGAATTGTAACAAATCCATGGCCACTAGATCGAAAGGGCTTTTTGCAACTATTTTTAAGGTCGGAGGTATAATATTATTTGTGTGTGTTTTTAATCTTTGACAAGTTGGACAACATCGAACTACATCAACTACTACTTGATTAGTTCGGGGATGCCAGAAGTATTTATAGATAAGTTCTAACAACTTATTGCGCCCTATGTGTGCACAATTCCAATGAAGTTTTAATACTATGTTTATTAACATTGGAAATGATATAACATACTGATTTGCTTTTTCCCGATTCTGTAACTGACAATTTATGCCCAGATGGTTTTCACCACAGAATGGACATTCATAAACTTTCTCCCCTGTTGGAGGTACATTTCCATTATTCTTATTCCAACAATCTCTGCGGATGTGGCCTTTCTGTTTACAATAACTACAAATTCCTAGCTTTTTATAGCATTCAGTATGTACATGACCTCTGAATCCACAATAACTACAAGAATTGTTAGAAAGAGAGGTTTCTTTTCTCATTTGGGCGTTCTGATTATTATCAGTCGGGTAGTTATTGGGGTTGTTCATTGTTCTATTCTTTTTGTTATTCTGTGAAGTATTTGGTGGTAATTTGTTAATCATTTTTGATTTCTGGGGTAAACCCTGTTTTAAAGTTTCACTCCATGTGGTCTGGGGAATTATCGTATCAATTTGTATTACTTCTATGTCAGCCTCTGGGGCATCAAGTTGTATGACTTGACTGCTCTTCTCCGGTTCTCTATATAAGGAAGATACCAATTCATTATCTGTTTGGAATTCTCGATCATAAGAGTCTGCTAGCATTACAAGTCTTTCCCATGGAACTTTAGTCTGTGTATTGATGTCATTTTGAATAATGTATTCTCTGAGTTTTCTCTGAACATTCAAAGGTAAACTTAACATGAAGGCTGTTCTCAGAGATTCGTGCTCTCGCATGTTTACACCAGGAAAAGCCTGACAACCTAATTGTTCTAATCTCAGAGCGAATAAATTTACATCTTCTCCAGGTTGTCTCTTTGCGGAATGATATGCTCGTAATTTGTTTTCATTTCTTTTTTTTTTCCTCCTGATTATACCACCTGATAAGAACTTGTTTTACCGTAAGGTAATCTGTTACCGTTTTAGTTACCACAGTGTATAATCGCAGGAATTTTCCTGATAAATAATTTTCCATAAGTCTCAACCATTGATCTTGGCTCTGTGGATATTTGTTATTACAATATTTTTCAAACTGTTCTAGAAATTTATGCAAATCATGTTCTTTTTCATAACTGAAAATCTTTGGCTCCAAGACTTTGGGTTTTTGGGAATTATTAACCAAAACTGTTAACAAAGATACTGTTTGTGTAAGTAACGACAACTGTTGTTGAATACTGTCTAATTGATATTGGGGGGTTATCATACTGGGTCCCATTGGTACAAAACTATTCACATTTGGTGGTACATAAGGTTGATACCTGGTTTGTTGAGGTATTGTATATGTTGGTTGATCTATTGTCTGACACGTGGCTGGTTGGTACTGATGTGACGGATATGTTGTTTGGGGTGGTTGATATGGTTTTCCAGATCCTACATTTAAGGTAGTAGTAGGAGTTTGAGTATATAAACAAGAGGATACTGTAGAGGTTGCTACAGTTCTGATATTTGTTTCCTGAGTTATATTAGTAAAGTCATCTGGGATTTTTACTACAGAGTTTCCACTACTTTCGAAAGGCAATAATACAGTCATCTTTTGGTCGTACGCTCAGTTCTGGTAATATGCGTAGGGGTGGTTGTTGTATTTATACTTTCGTCTTTAGGAATAGTGATAAATACTTCATCAATTTTCTGGGTTGGGGCTGTTATCGGAGTTGTCACACGAATTTGGGTTAATTGATGGTTTAAATCCTGCATTTGTTTTCCTAAATTGCCTATTATCTCAGTTACAGCCTTGGCTGATATTACCCCTTCTGCTCCTGTCACATCACTTACACCAGTGGCACCGGTTGTCTTCTCCATTTCAAGTGGACTACTGACTTCTGCCATTGCCAAATAAGATTCCAGATCAATTTCCAAATCCGACATTTTGTATTCTCAATAATATAAGCAAAAAGGAATTTCTTTGACTCCTGGTAAGTTAAACCAACACTTCTTATATCTATAAATAGATATAAGGGATGGCTCACTTTTCAATGTTACCTGTACAGTGTATATATGAGTGTCTCAAGAGACGCTAATATATAAAAAGAATATCAATTAAAAAATGTATTTCAATGTAATATATTTCAAATTGTTAAGCTAAGTCTACGGTGTCTATGAAGAAAAAGAACAGTTTAGACAGTGAAAACTATGACAATATAATTTATACAAGACTTTCACACCATGTATACTCTCAGTTATACCTTGACCATCTATTATTTTATCCTCTATTTTCTATTTACTTCTTTGATTCTGCTATTTACCAATTTCTGTTTCTTACACAATGTCTATTTATATTATCAATTTTTCCTATCTTAGATCAATCCCTCAGGATTTCCTTCCTAACCGACACTCAACACAGTCTCGTAAGCGTGGCTCGACGTCCCTGTTCGGGCGCCAATTTATTTTTATGTATATGTAGGGGAGAGTACTGCCCGCCAAGCAAGCACATAGGTTGAAGAGTCAAAAGATACGTAAGGGGACAAGTTTACATTTATTGTGTTCCCTATAAGCTGGCGCTTGGCCCCGAACTGTTTTGCCCTACCTACTAATCTTTCTACAATATACAAGGAAATAGGAAGTGTGATGACTTACCCCCTAATGAACGGTATTTTATTTCTAAGACTGTAATGGACGTCAAGCACAAGGAGATAAATGAAGAAATATCTATCTGCGAAGATCCGTTCTACCTAATCAAACTTCAACCATTCCATTCCTATTAGATCAAAATCACACTCAAGTCTTCAAACACAGGTAAATCAATTCAAGCTTTCATACATTAACTTCTTTATTTAAGGATTATTATATACTTAAAGGTTTCAATTTAACAAATAATTACTTGACATTAATATTACAATGCCAATAATAATCAAATATATGCAAAAATTACAAATTAACAAAAGTAATGAGTTTTCAAGCGTGAATATTGTAAGGCACAATAATAATCGAATGAACGCAACTTAAATACAAAATATTATTAAAGTTATTTTCTTTACTTTCCAGAATGCATAACAGGGGCCAACAAGACCTCCTCTATCTCAAGTATTACCGGACCCGACTGTGCACGCTAAAGACCTCCAACCGTAAGCCACAAGGACTGAGAAAGGAAAAAATAGAGGAAGTGGTTAGTAACAAGAAGAAAAGAATTACGGTACTAACTACAATATAAATGTGTGGCTTAACTGTGCTCTCTAAGTTAAATTAATTGCTATCAATATCTTGCTCCCTTGTTCCACTCTGAGTCACCAAAACACAACCAATTGACAATTGGCAGTTCGTGGAAAATCTCTGCAAGCTCAATGAAAGCAAAGAAAAATAAGCCCCAAATAAAAAACCCTAAAAAAAAACATATAAATTCAATTAAGCATACATAATTATTTATACATATATAATCCATTTATTATAATGTTATATAATCATTATATCTATTTTATAAAGTTATAAAATACCTTAATGTTATAGGCAAAACATTTAAGGGTTTTCTTATGGTTCAAAAGATTTTCCACGTCAGTTAACAGGTCACTGTTAAGAATACACTTATTAGATATTTATTAATAATTTATATTCATTATATATTATATCACAATTTATTCACTTAGTTTACTATGACTAAGGCACCTACTTTATTTTTTCATATTCTTACCAATTTTACTTCAATTGGAAGTCCTATATTTTTAATAATTTTGTTTTCACGATTTCAATTGTAACAAAGCAAAATTACAAATTTAGTTTAGGCGTATTAACATTCATATAGTTGTATAAACACTATGATAATTATAGAATGTACTTTTTTAAAAAAACAAAACAATTATTATAAATTTCTCAATTCAATAATCTCAATCTGTAAAATAAAGAGAACTGTAGTATACCATATAAAGTTTTCATAATTTGTAAAAAAAATGGAAAAATGATAAACATTTCTATAATTCTACTAGTGGAAGAGGGATGATGAGTTGCCCGGCTCATCAAGTCCTTCCACTCTCCACTTCAACGACATAGTTTCTTTCGACTTCCTTTCGCAATAAGAAAGTTTTAGACGGCTTGATCTTAAAACCGGTCTCTTTGAAAGCTTCCAAAACCTTTTCTAGTATCTCCAGATGTTTTTCAAATGTTTCACTGATAATGAGTACATCGTCTAAATAAACCATACACTCATTCCAAGGTATATGAGCTAGGGCGAATCTCATGCCTCTCTGAAAGGTTGCTGGTCCATTCTTGACACCGAACGGCATACGCAGGAACTCCCAATGTGATAATGGTATGGTAAAAGCGGTCTTTTCAATGCTCTCCTCTTCCATTTCAACCTGATAATAACCTTTGACGAGATCTATTGTACTGAAAAACTTCATACCCTGCAAACTAAAAAGCATGTCCACTAAATTTGGAATAGGGAAACTATCTCCTTTGGTAATTTTGTTGAGCTCACGATAGTCAATACAAAGCCGGATAGTTCCATTGGAAGGAGCAGTGGAAGAGTTACAAGAGATGAGAGTGGAGCACCAGGATTCTATAGAAGCTCCTCAAAATGAAGTAGCGGAAGAGGTTGCGGAAGAAAATGAATCATTAGCAGGTCCGTCAGGGATTCAAGACAGAGATGATGGTGTGGAATTGGACAATGCAGAAGGAGGAAGGGATATACCGGAAGAATTGGGAAACATGATTCTGAT
>SEYY01011798.1:0-47608 GCA_009176605.1 Armadillidium nasatum | reverse complement strand
ATATATATATATATATAATATATATATATATATAATATATATATATATAATATATATATATATATATATATATATATTATATATATATATTATATATATATATATATATATATATATATAATATATATATATAATATATATATATATATATATATAATATATATATATATATATATATATATAATATATATATAATATATATATATATATATAATATATATATTATATTATATATATATATATATATATATATAATATATATATATATATAGTATAGATATATATATATAATATATATATATATATAATGAGAACTAAAAGCAAAGGCGACAAGACTAGCCACCCAACCCTGTGATTACTTTAAGACAGTCATAAAATAAGGTGTAAGCAGAAACGAAATTAAAATGAAATTTCAATCATTGCTCACAAGTAAGCTCTATAAATAAATAAAATAGAAAGTAAAAAAGTGGAAGCCCAACCCTGGTTCAATTTATAAAATTTAAAAACTAAAAATTTTATTTTCAAAACCCCAAAACAACACAATAAAAAAAAAACGAAGCAAAGTGAGAACATGAGTGCCCGTACCCAATAAAAACACCGATTACAACCTTAACTAAAACAGGATTAAAATTTGGGTTTCCAAATATTTACAGAAAAATTGAGACGATGGAAAAAGACAAACGACAATGTTATTTAGTATTATTTATTTGATAATACTTGTAATATATTTAAAATAATTGGTCAATCGATCTAATAATGTAACTAAAACTGCACAATGTATCTGAAAGAGGTAGACAGTTAATCCATTCAGTTATCTTTGAAGTACCCTAGAAAAAGAAAAAAAAAAGACCTGTCACAAGTAATACTGCAAATAATATATATATTTTTTATTAGGAAAAATTTCAAAAGTAAATTTAACTTTTTATTTCTAAAAGACAAATTTGTACTTAGGAACATCAGTTTTCAGTCTCAAAAAAAAAAAAAAAAAAAAAATGAACATAAATTTTCATTTGGTCTCTGAAGAAATTCAAATACAATTTGACATGAACAATGTGTGAATATTTCAGCTACAATTCTTATAAAAGAATATATGATGGAAACTTTAAAATTAATATTAGGATGAGAGAGCATGTCGTTCCTCTAGTATTTTTGACGTCTTATTATACAAAATCTGTAATTTTCTGATTTCTTTTTTTTAGGGGGGGAGAAAATGCATATAATTAATTTAAGTGGATGTTGGCAATTCTACTCCTTCCTTATAATTAAATAAATCTCAATTAAAATTATATATATTGTTCTTAACCTAAAATTGCAGTGTTTTTGACCTCTTTACTAATTTTAGGCATCCCTGGCAAAATTCCAGTCCCGGTAGGTCAAGAGAAGATACAAAACGTCTCTCGTGTGCTCTCCTGCAGCGAAAGAGAACAGCCTTTGTTTTGTTGACAGAAAATGAAAAGCCCCGAGTGTTACACCAAGTTACAATTTTGTTGAAAGTCAGCTGAAGATGGCGCTCCATGTAAGAGAGTTTGGCCCCCCTAGATATATAGGGCAAAGTCATCAACATAAAGATAATTTCATACAGGAGGAGGTATGACGGTGACGATGTCATTAATCCTAGGAGAAAGAGCATAACACTCGGAACTGCCCTGAAGGACCCCCTCATTCACAACGAAGTGCTGTGATAAGGTTGCACCACAATGAACCTGGATGGTCCTGTTGTAGGAACAAAGTTAGCTGACCCCTCAGGTCCAAGGAATGAAATTTATTCAGAATGACTGTTCTCCAAGTGGAATCATAAGCCTTCTCCAGATAAAAAAAAAAAAAAAAAAGACTAAAACCGTTTTGTTGGTGGAAAAGGATTCTCGAATGTCGATTCAATCGAAGAAGCGAATCCAACGTGGAACGATGCCTGCGTAACCCAAATTGAAAAGAAGAAAAGGCGTGAATTATCTCCAAAGTGGGGAGAAGCCGATTTGCCACCATTCTCTCCATAATCTTGAAGGTATGGCAAGTAAGGACGATGGGCCAGTGGTTAGCAGCCTGAGTCATGTCCTTTCCAGGATTGGGGATGGAATTATAAAAGCCGTTAACGATGCTGGAGGAAAGAGACCCTCAACCCATATGTAGTTGTAAAGAGTGAGGAGGAACGCAAAAGCAATGACATGGTGGTGGCGGGTTATTTGATACGATATGCCATCCGGAACTGGTGCCCGTCCTTGCACATCTCGAGGACTTCCTGAAATTCAGCCAGAATGACTGGCTGGTTATAAGGTTGGTCGGCCCCCGGTGAGAAAGATAAATCCGGAGGTTCAGCACATGAATGAGTGTGCTACATGGTCTGATACGGGGATCCCGCACCTACAAGCAATATTGGATATATCTCGGAGGAAGAGATAGGTTTCGGAAAATGGAAACTCGACGAGACAGACGTCAGGCAAGAGGAAATCCCAAACTCAGAGTGTGTGTATCCTCTCCAAAAATAATGGCAAGATTAGTTTCCACATCCTCTCTAGCAGATCTTGTAGACTGAGGGGTGGGGCGCTAATGGGGGAGACGAACTGAGCCGAGGACTCACCAACAGCTAAGACGAAGTCTTTGTGGCCCCCCTGTGAAACCAAAAGGAAGAAACGTGCCACTTCGCAGATACACATAGAGGATATCTGTACTCCCTCACCACAGTAAGGTGGGCATGTTAATGTTAATAATTATTATAATATGTGGAATTACATCAAATTTATATTTCATTTTCAATTGGTAAAACAATAAATTGGAAGTGAATATCACACACAGAGGAGGAATAATATCGACAAGAAGTATGCTCATTATTTTCTCTTGCTATTAATTTTTAATTCGAGTTTATAAATTTCTCAAATTTTAAATACTTTGTAATTTTTTTTAGTAAAAAATGAATACTCAAAGTAGCAACATTAACTCTACTTTTCTTTCTTCTTTCGTGTAAATTTTATTTACTCCCAAAACTTATTTTAAATAACAAATAATTCTGTGCAATGGGAAGCAAAACAGAACGAAGTTATGTTGCTTTAATAGTAGATTCTCAGCATCAGAAACCGTTAATTAAGTTCCAAATAAAAAATTTGAAAAGGGGAAGCTATAGGAAGTGGAGGTAAGGAAAGAAACTGGTGTTTGGTTTTAATAAACGTAGAAATGGAGAAAATTATAAGAAATAAATTACCGATAACTTCGATCTTTGGTTTACGAAATTTCTTTATGATAAATATGATAAAAACAACAGTATTAGGAAATTGATAGAGTACAGTTGATTTTGACAAAGTCGCATAATGGCATATAATTTGCAAATTGTAAATAAAGGTATAACTTTTTCATCCTATTATTATGTAGACGAAAGCATTTAAAAAAACATTTAAAGGTGAGAACATAAGGTATAGACAAGATGTTAAAGTAAACAGTACAGGACATTTAATCTCAATATATAAATAAAATAGACCTTCAGGAAAAACACAAAGGGTTTTTAATAAGCAATTTACCTTAAAAAAAAAAAAAAAAAAAAAAAAAAAAAAAAAAAAAAAAAAAAAAAAAAAAAAAAAAAAAATCCTATCACTTAGAAATCTAAAAACGTTGAGAATACAAAATTTTTGACATTGAAAATAAAAGTTTATTTAAAAGAAAGAAAAATGTTTTGCCAATTTTAAATTAAAATTCATTCTGAAAAGAAGAAAAAAATGGAATAAGAAACAAAGAGTAGGAATAATAAAGAAAAAAAAATGAGAATAAAGAAGAAACTAACGAAATTTTCAGAGTAATTAACATTAATTTATTAATTAATTTAAAAAAAAAAAAGAGAGAGAGAGAGAGAGAGAGAGAGAGAGAGAGAGAGAGAGAGAGAGAGAGAGAGAGAGAGAGAGAGAGAGAGAGAGAGAGAGAGAGAGAGAGAGAGAGAGAGAGAGAGAGAGAGAGAGAGAGAGAGAGGAGAGAGAGAGAGAGAGAGAGAGAGAGAGAGAGAGAGAGAGAGAGAGAGAGAGAGAGAGAGAGAGAGAGAGAGAGAGAGAGAGAGAGAGAGAGAGAGAGAGAGAGAGAGAGAGAGAGAGAGAGAGAGAGAGAGAGAGAGAGAGAGAGAGAGAGAGAGAGAGAGAGAGAGAGAGAGAGAGAGAGAGAGAGAGAGAGAGAGAGAGAGAGAGAGAGAGAGAGAGAGAGAGAGAGAGAGAGAGAGAGAGAGAGAGAGAGAGAGAGAGAGAGAGAGGAGAGAGAGAGAGAGAGAGAGAGAGAGAGAGAGAGAGAGAGAGAGAGAGAGAGAGAGAGAGAGAGAGAGAGAGAGAGAGAGAGAGAGAGAGAGAGAGAGAGAGAGAGAGAGAGAGAGAGAGAGAGAGAGAGAGAGAGAGAGAGAGAGAGAGAGAGAGAGAGAGAGAGAGAGAGAGAGAGAAGAGAGAGAGAGAGAGAGAGAGAGAGAGAGAGAGAGAGAGAGAGAGAGAGAGAGAGAGAGAGAGAGAGAGAGAGAGAGAGAGAGAGAGAGAGAGAGAGAGAGAGAGAGAGAGAGAGAGAGAGAGAGAGAGAGAGAGAGAGAGAGAGAGAGAGAGAGAGAGAGAGAGAGAGAGAGAGAGAGAGAGAGAGAGAGAGAGGGAATGAATGTTGGTGTAATACCTTTTTCTTCATAAATCAGTTTCAATGGATGATTGTCCTTAACAGCAAAAGACAAGTTGACATTTTTATAATAATCTGAATCTATTTCAATATTGCTAATAATATCTTGCAACAAATGAGACTTTCCAATCCAAATGCCTGAAAAAGGTTAAAAAGTTTTACTTAATAATGAAAAAATATTACAATGTCAAGTGGTGTTTAAAATAGATATTTAAAATGAATGTTAAATTTACGCAAAATTTGTTATCTATTTTCATGTATTTGAAGTAAGAAGTTAAAAGCTTTTGAATAAGATTCTTTTCTAGCGACGAATTTTTTTTTTCTTTTAGCAGTCAATCCAACTGTCTCATCAGATCAGCCTAAATATGGTGAATAGTTTCACTTACTAACAATCCAATACTTTTTGATATCATAGACTCCTTATCGTTATGAGGTGACTTTTACTGCAAGTACTTCTCCCAACCTTAATGTTTTTGTGGCTCAAAATTAGGTTCGTAATGTATTTTTTCCTCTGACATTCATACTAGTGTGAGTGTGCACATGCTCATATTGTTTAATATCTAAAGAAGAGTTAATATGAAAAAGAAAAATAGAAAACGATACAGAGATAAGGTGATCGGAGGAACCTAGAGGAGGATAGACTTTAACAGTATTAGAAGGATAAGAAGTTGAATAAAAAAGGTCTAGAATGTTAAGTTTACCTTCAAAACGATCAGGGATAAAAGTAGGGAGCTTCACTACAAGTTCATTTTGGATGGAGAATTGGAAGACATGTTTACCGGCTATATCAGAAGAACTAGGAGGAGGTCATTGGCGGTGGTGAAGAGTAAGATCACCTAATATGATGATTTCTGAGTAAGAGACAATATGCTCTATTTTGGAGTTTAGATAGTCAAAGAATTTAGGATAGTCAGTAGAATTAGGAGATAAATAAATAGAACAAATGAATTTTAGTTGTACAATGCGAAGAGAACTTAAGCCACAGGGTGAAAAATTAGGAAGACTCTAATTAGAGACACGAGAGCAAACAATATAATTACGAACAAATACACAATTACCTTTCACTGAAAATTCAAGATAGAGACAGTAAGAGTAAACATAAAAAGGTTTGCTATCAGAACGATCAACAGGCACCTGAGTTTCAATCATTAATAAGAGGCAAGGTTTAGAAGAAGAGGTGGTGTTGAACAAAGTGGAAATTGGACTGAAGAATGAGAATGTTATGGAAATTAATGAAAGAAGTAAACCGTGAATCGGGGAATGTTGGCTGCAAAGTCTTGGTAGCACCACCCCTATCATCAGAGGTCACAAACTCGCAAGTAATAATGGGGAAAGGTAGAAGAGGTGGATGAGGGGCAATTTTGGAAGCCGCCCCTCCAAACTTCTCCGAGGTTACTGTTGTGGATGCCATCTTTAATTATTATTATAATTTTTCAAAAACGAAAAGTTGTCTGCAATAGTATTTATTGTGTGTTAAAGGATAGTCTTCTTCTTGTAGAAGAATGATGATATATATATATATATATATATATATATATATATATATATATATATATATATATATATATATATATATATATATATATATATATATATATATATATATATATATATATATATATATATATATATATATATATATATATTACACACACACACTTTCGGCTTTAAATGAAAAGTAAAACTTAAATAATTCCAAAATCTCTAGAGAGGCACAAATCTTTCAAGATAATGTACTTTCGGCTTTTAATGAAAACTAAAACCTTAACATTAAGAATTTAAAATTTAAAAACATGAATTTAAAAATCGACGAGAGGATCGTATCATGTGAAGAGAACTAAAAGCAAAAACGTCAGGAATAACCACCCGGCCTTGTGATTACTCTACTAATGGCTTGTAACAACTCCAGAACCAGCATGGGAAACCATAGCTCAGAGAAGCACAATCTTCTGGAGAGTTCTTGGAGAGCGTGTTTAGAGGTTAGTTGGAAAACGATGTTGGTCTTACCGAAAGGGTGAAAACCCTACCTGATCGTTTCTATAAGACTCATGGACCGGCATTGAGACCAACGAGCCGAAAAACATGATCTTTTAGAGGGCTCTGGGAGGACTTTTAAGAGCAGATGGAGAAAGATGCTGGTTCCACTGACAGGGTGAAAACCCTTCCCGGGAGAGGATGTAGTAGATATATAGCATGGTTGTGGAATAGAATCCATTTTGATAGATCTTAAAGTTTCATATTTCAGTAACTGTGTTTAGCGCTGTGACTTCAAAATTACTGGATATTACAGATAGCAGAAAACCTAAATTTTATGAAGATTGAATATTTTCAATCTTGTTTCAACCTTCATGACTTCAGTGAACATATTGGTATCGGTAAATTCTAGAGGTATCCTATCGGTTCTCAATATCTGGTGGTTTAAAATTTTGGTATCACTCCATCCCTAGTGTAGAGTAATGAAACAATTTGAAGAGAAATAGAGAGAATGGAAAGGTGAAAATTCTGACTTCACTTTTTCAAGAACTGAGAGTAAAACCATCTCATATGTGAAGGATATTCCAAATAGGTGCGAACAACATCCTTATTAACAGCAAGCAACCGAGGTTCAGTGAAATTAATTCTGATAACGCCACTGAACGTACAACCACATTGTTTAGAAAGAAATGTGATCTTCCACAGAAATGTGATCTTTCCATAGTTTGTCCAAAATCACCTTCCTATCATTAATTAACTGCTGTTGGCTGGGATCTTTCAAAATAGTATTGAAAGAAGGAGTAACCAGCATAGCAATGGATACGTGAAATAACACAGATTACATATATATATATATATATATATATATATATATATATATATATATATATATATATATATATATATATATATATATATATATATATATATATATATATATATATATATATATATATATATATATATATATATATATATATATATATATATATATATATATATATATATATATATATATATATATATATATATATATATATGAAAAGTAGAAAAAAAAGTTGGACCAGGGACCCTGAGGAACGCCACCATTTTTAAGGACTTATGCCTTCTGCTATAGGACAGCAGGAATAAAAAAACAAAGAGATGAGTGAGGGTTTAAGAAATCGAAGGTTTCGTATGTGGTTCAAAATCATGAAGAATGACCCACAGAGTGTTAGGTTTGACTAATGCATTCCTCTGTACTCTGTTATCCTCTGGTTTGCCATTTTCGAGATTCACCTCTTCAGAGGGTACCTTTAGCGTATTCTCGACCTTGCAGTGGAGTGCTAGTTGAACATTGCTTAATGGGCAGTCCAACGTTCTCCTCCTCCTTCACAAGTAACCCACAAACTTACAAGCACTTGCTCAAACATTTTCTTTTCAACAATTTGAAATGGCAAAACTTAACTGCTTCGGAAATGCTTGGAGAGTCGGTATGCAGGTAATGTCGTTCATCTACTCTAATCCCCATCATCACTTGGGAATATGTTTGCTCTGGTGTACGGTCTTCTTTTACCATTAATTTCTGGTTATTATACAAATTTTCATTTTGTTGAAAAGAACCTCTAATTCTCTATATCTAACCTATTGTTCTGGACTGAAACTTCGACTTAAGAGCTCTGACAGCAAACCCTACTCTGTTCTTTCTTTGTCTCTGTCCTCGATTTCCATCCAATAGAGGTGGTTGGGCATATGTGGGCAAAGACGTTGTTTGTTCTTTCGTTTTTGATTTTGCATCTTCCGAATTTTCAACTCCTTGACTCATCCTATTTCCAATCCACGACTAAATTTATTTGTTCTTTTATGAATTCCCAATTCTACAGACTTAAATTTTTCGACTACCTAAACTTTAAAATAAAGCATATTATCTCTTCTCCTTTCCACTGACAGGGCAAAAAAAGATAAGGCTTTCTTACAGTTCTCAAAACATAGCCAGTAAACTAGTATTCAAAATAACCAGAAAAACCTTGTGAAGGTAGTGCAGCTCCCAACCCATATCCCTGATCGTCTTGGAGAGGAACCCAACATTCTTAACTTCTTATCCTTTACCTTATACTGTTAAATAATTTCCGTCTCTGAGTTTCTCTTGATCACTTTTGTACCCTCCTTTATTTTTTCATGTCTTAAGGAAGAAAATGCCTTCCTATCGCAAAGAAAAGTATTCTGTACTTCAGAGATGCAAACTGGTTGTACGTGCAGTAGTACTTCTGATTTTCCTTGGAATGATTTCTGCTTAGGCGGGAGTGGTCCTTCTAGTGCGCAGATCACATAACCGAGGTGATTCTCTCTAATATGGAGGCATACATTCAATTCTCTTTCCCTTCAACTAAAACAAATAATCTTTGCTTTAACTTTTGTTTGTTCTGGTGAAATTCGCCGCAGAGAAGCTCTCTTCAGGAATTACCGTCGTCCTCAAACTGCAGAAATTCATGTTATTTATATTTCATCCAGAAATATGCAAAATAATAAATGTGAGTAACTTGTTTCTCTGCTCTGCAGAAAATAAAATCTTTCTTGTTTCCTTGTTTCTGCTTAAAATGACTTGTTTCTAAAACACTCGACTCCAAGTTTACTTAATCTTTCTCTCCTCTTGATTATGTCCAACTCAGAAGCTGCATTTTTCTATTAAAATTTAAACTTGTATAAAACTTTTGCTTTAAAATGTGGTCTCTAGTATTCTGGTGTTATTCCTCCTTCTAATTCATTTATGCTCATCATAATATCTAATTTCATATTAAATTGTGAAGTAACTACAAAATCAATGTCTTTTGATGAATTTATTTAATGCATGGTACACGCATAAATATTTAAACAAAGCATTGAATGACCAAACCCTATCAATCATAACATCTGCAAACATATTCAACATTGCTTTTACAATTTCTAAAAGGATCACAGTCATTAGTTTCAATTGTGTTTTAAGTATAATAGAAGATATACAATTTTTTTTTTTAAATACTGCAAAACTTTTCTCGAATGGACAATGAAGCATAATTTTGGCTAAGTATCACCACTTAAACTAAAATACATTAAAAAGAGGAAAAAAAAGAAAAAAAGAAAAAAAACTTTTGCATAATTTAGAAATGTTGATGAAAGTAAAAGTAAAAGCACAATTAATAGGTTTAAGTTCTCACTTAAATCTATGAAGACACTTTAATAAAGAGAAAACTGAAAATATTCATAAATGAAAGAAATAATTAGCATTATTTCCCAATTACAAATCTCTTTACCTGGTGCTTCAAAAGATAATGCTGAAAAATGAATATGCAGGTGATAATATGAAGGCTGGTAATGACAATATATCCTTAGTTTGCTTGATGGTACGTTGTAGTTTTCTTTTATTGCTTTCTGCGTAAATAATTTAGATCAATTAAAAAATTTAAATTTCTTTGAAATTATTAAAGATTTAGATGAAAAATAAAAAGTGAACGTACAGTGCATTTACTATAAATATTACGTAGCAATGGTAAATGTTCTTCTCGTAAATCTCTAATAGATAATAAATCTCTTCTCACAACTATTGCCTGAAGATATAAGTTCTCAACTTGTTCACCTGTCCACTTCATATCAGGTACTAAAATAAATCCATTGTTTGGATCGAGGTCCTCGCATATTATTCGGTCAACTTCGCTTTTGTGATCCAAAATATTATATATCCACTGAAAGAAAGGCGAATTATTATCAGGGTTGGCATTGATTAAATCAAATTGATTTAATCAGCTGATTAAATCAATTGATTTTTTTATGAAAAAATAATGATTTTTTTGATTTTTTTAAAAAATAATAGAACTATTTTTTTTATTTGTTTTATTTTGTCATATTTTTTGATACATAATGATATAACAGATATATTAGTTCCTTCTTACTGTGTTAAAAAACTTTAAAGTAGTTTATATATTAGAAATATAACTTCCTTAATATTTGGTTCAAGATTTCATATAGGGTAATACAAGAATCTGATCTTCATTAATATAATTTATCCAATATAGAACTGTTAGAGTTTAGAATTCCTAATATATATTCAATCAAATCTTCAACAAAATTTTATTGAGCTTTAATCTAATGCAATTTGAGGTTATAGACAAAAGAGAAAACAGAAAAGACAATTCCTTTTAATTTTCAACCATTTAAATTTTTCATACAACATTATAAGAAAACAAAATTCCTCTATATAAATTATAAAAGAAAGAAAATTTAAGCACTTTTGATGCATAATCATTAATCCATAAATTAAATACATAACTTGCAAAATAAAAAAATAAAATATATATATATATATATATATATATATATATATATATATATATATATATATATATATATATATATATATATATTATATATATATATATATATATATATATATATATATATATATATATATATATATTTTGAAAGTTATGTATTTAATTTATGGATTAATGAATTTTTTTTTTTTTTTTTTTTTTTTTTTTTTTTTTTTATTATTATTATTATGCATCAAAAGTGCTTAAATTTTCTTTCTTTTATAATTTCTATAAAGGAATATTGTTTTCTTATAATGTTGTATAAAAATTTAAATGGTTGAAAATTAAAAGGAATTGTCTTTTCTGTTTTCTCTTTTGTCTATAACCTCAAATTGCATTAGATTAAAGCTCAATAAAATTTTGTTGAAGATTTGATTGAATATATATTAGGAATTCTAAACTCTAACAGTTCTATATTGGATAAATTATATTAATGAAGATCAGATTCTTGTATTAACCTATATGAAATCTTGAACCAAATATTAAGGAAGTTATATTTCTAATATATAAACTACTTTAAAGTTTTTTAACACAGTAAGAAGGAACTAATATATGTTATATCATTATGTATCAAAAAATATGACAAAATAAAACAAAAAAAAAAAAAAAGTTTTTTTTTTTTTTTTTTAAAAATCAAAAAAAAAAAAAATTTTTTGATTTTTTTAAAAAAATCAAAAAAATCACCAACCCTGATTATTATTATTTTCTCTAGAATATAATTATAACCAATATGTCATTATTGTCTATAAATAAAAATCTTGCCTGTTTACTATATGACAAAGATTCTATAAAAGGTAAAGTAACTGTTCTGTACAAAGTGGGAGTTTCAATTATGAAGGAGGATGGTTGCTTTTCAAACTTCTTTATGTGTTTGTCATCTGCTGGAAATATTGTGTTCACTCTTATCTCTGAAAAGTTAATTATTGAAAAAGAAAATTTAATGAAGGTATTAATTATAAATGAGTAATGTCAGTAGTAATTGTATGTCTTTAAATGCAAGAAATGAAAAAAAACAAAAAAAAAAAAAAACAGAAAAAATAGTCTTTCATGATATATTAAATATTACATCAATAGAGATACAGTACCAACTGATTTTCCATTAAATCTCACTCGTTTAAAAACCCATTATAAATTACTCCACATCACATATGTAAGATTATAATGCTCTTTTACAGTGTTTATCTACTAATAATATATTGCAATTTGAATTTCTTTAATATGAATTTTTAAAATTTCAGTAATGTACATACTCACATAAGTGATGACATGGGCTAATTAAATTAGTCTAAATTAACAAAATTACACTAAATTCATCAGTTCTGCTTATTCATATCCTAATTCTTCTGACTACATATAATCCAAAGTAAAACGCATTTTCTTCTGTGTCAACATCAAATATCATTATGGGTGATTTCTATGTTTACCATCACCAATGATTTTTCTCTACTTCTCAAGATACAGCAGGTGAACTCAACGACCATTTATTATTGCAAAACAACCTTGAATGGTTGGTGCAACTCCCAACCCACACTCCTATTCAATTTGGAGATAAACCCAATTTACTTCAACTTAACTGACAATGGCTCTCTTAATAGTTAAACTTTTCATCTCTGGGTTTCTTCAATCATCTTCATATCTAAGTCTTAATTTCTAATTTCTTTTCAAGTCTTCTTCAGGAATAGTTCTCAATTTCAATGAAGAGAGGTTTTATGAAAGTGGTTCTTTGGAGTGTGAAGATTGCATTTCTTAGTCGATTCTTTTAGTATGGAAGGGCACATCCCATTTATTTTACCTTCTAATAAAATTAATAAACCTTAGTATAACTTCTTGTTAGGGATGGAGCAAAGTATCCGTATTGGCTAAATTTATTGTATCCATTTATAAAATTTTTATAAGTATCGGTATTGGCAAAAAACAACTGGTGATTAAATCTTGCACAAAAGATAACTGATTATTTCTGTAGAAAGATATCTGTCCCTTTACTGAAGTTTATGACTATGTCACATTTTAAATTTTATTATTATTATTTGATTAGGAATAAAAGTAGCTTTTCCGCAAAATCACGTGGGTATATAAACAGGGTGGATATTAATTATAATGACAAACCCTGGGATCTTAAAAAACATGCAATGCCGGGCAAATCATGTTTAATGAACAGAGGTCGGGAAATACACGGTTAAGGAGATAACACAGATACCCACCAGTGGAGGTATACATGGTATGTGGCTACTGGTGGATAGGTAGAATGTACATGGTATGTGGCAACTGGTGGATAGGTCGAACGTATGGTAAGGGTTATCCTCTGTAAACCAGATGACAATTTATTAACAACTGAAAAATTGTGATACGTTTGGCAGAACTGTAGAACACTTGGCAATGCCAGATACTTAGGTACCTTCCCCAACAGTAATGGAACAAGCAAGCACAATGTGTACATATTACAGAATACTGATATAGAATCAGTGACAATGGTACTTTATCCATATCGTCAACAGGCTAACATGTTATTTACATATGGGCGAACGAACGGGAACTGTCGAACTGTCGTGAGGCAGCAAAACTGTATCGGGCCACATGTCCTAATAGACGATAACCTCATCACACAACCTTCACCATCATCTTTCGGAAGATGCATGAAAGCGGACACCAGATATCTCCCCAGTTGCCCATGGACGACAAGATTTGTTCATTTACCTGTAAAGGAAGACACTATTCTCTGGGACGATTCAATTGATCGAAGGGTCAGCTACAGAACCCTTGTCTGTCTCCATGGTGTGTTTCATCGGACTGTATTGAATATACTCCATGACGAAAAGTGTAGAAGATTCCATCACTTCAGAAGGGTTACACTTTGAACACAAACCTATGTTTTTGGACTGAGATGTTGAACTACCTATGGTTAAGAAGTAAATAATATTAAAATAAAGGGTCTCAGTATGTTCTGTATCTACCTCAACACCGGGTAGTGTGAGGGCTATATCTCCTCAACCGTGCATTTTCTGACATAGTTCTTTAAACATGATTTATTTAACACAGCATATTTAATAAGATCCCAAGGTTTGTTGGTATAATTAGCACCCACCTTGTTTATATATTAGAGATGGACCAAATATTCATATTCACGTTCGAGAATATTTGCATATTCGTATTTGAATTATTTATCCGAATACGAAACGAATATTTATTATTATCATAAAAATCAGTTGCCACACATTAAAACTAGAGTTGCCATCTAGGATACTTATAGTCAGTTAAATCCTTCTTTTGACTCAGTTTGTTAACAGCTTTAGTGTATGAAGGTTATTGTGAAATTTGATGCGCACTATTCAAAATATAATAATTATAATAATTGCAAATACATCTAGTTTGGTTTGATATTATTTCGATGTCATATCCACTAAGTTTAAATTAAGTACAAACTTTGCAGCATGAGTTATTCTTGAAAAAGGGGAGTTACATAAGTCTCAGAAACCATCAGAAAATGAAACACATTGAACAGTTCAAACGAATGTGTGAAAAAAAAAAAAAAAAAAAAAAAAAAAAAAAAAAAAAGGATTAAAGCAAAATCCAAAGCAGAAGGGATCACCAACCCCTCTTGCAAAAGCAAAGCAAGCAACTCTCGAAATGTGCTTTGAAAAAAACAAAATATGGAATACCAATGATGCAAAAACTATAAGAGTAGATACCAAAATAGCCAAGATGATTGTATTAGACGACCTTCTTTTTTACATGCTGAAGATCTTGATTTTGTTCGTCTAATGTAAGAAGTGAAGCCACGCTCTCCATAACATGAAAGAAAATATTATAGAGACATTATTTGTAAAAAAAAAAATGTATGATAGTGTTATGAACAAAATAAGAGTTTAGTAACAAATATTAAGTAAACAATCAAACTCTCTTTTATCACAGATGAATGGTCTGATACCAATCCTGGAGTTTCACTGCAGTTTTTGACATGTCATAGTATTGACGAAAATTTTGAACATCAAAGTTTTGTATTAAGAGCCGAACCACTAAATGAGCATCACACAAGAGAGTATTTGAGTAAAGTTTATGATCGTATGCTGGCAACATAGAATTTGTGTTCTTCTGACGTTCACTGCATGAGGGACGCTAGAGCAAACAAAAAAAGCGTAATTTCTTTCCAGCGTTAAAAATATCGACTTTCTCAATCATCAAATGCATTTAATTGTAAAAAAAAGATCTCGATTCCCAAAAGTTAATCACAGATCTCATATCAAAGTGTAAGTCAGTTGCCACTCATTTTAACCATTCAACTATGGTGCAATATGAGTTAAAGAAAATGCAAGTTTGAATAAATGCGGTACTGCATTTCATGATGTTGGAATCCGCTGGAATAGTATGCTCTAAATGATAAGAATAAGAGATTTAAATGAGTCTCTTTGTTTGTATGCTAGTTCAGTCAATAAAGTTGAATCTATGACATCCACACAATATGATTTGCTAGCAAAATGCATTAGTTTGCTCAAACTTTTTGAAGACAGCACAAAAAAGTTAAGCGGTATATCTTCATCTATATCTGAAGTTATTCCCGTGATAACTCTAAGGAAAGTACTTTCATCACATGAAGAGCAGGGTGCAATGAAAATAAAAGAAACTCTCTTAGAAAAAATTACAAGGAGGTTTGGTCTTGTGGAATATAACGATTTAAATGCTAAAGCTACAATAGTGGACCCTAGATTAAAAAAAAAAAAACTTTTCACTCATCAAACTTTGATTGAAAAAATAATAGAGTTGATTGAACAAAAATGCAGACACATTCAAAGTACAAAGATAAAACAATCTAAATCTAAAATAAAAGATACTTTACCTTTATATATATATATATATAAAAAAAAAAAAAAAAAAAATAAAAAAAAAAAAACTCTTCAAATTGCATCAACATAACTTTATCCAAAGCCATGAGCAATATTCTTTCTTCAAGTAGTGATGACGAAGAGGAATGTGAATCTCAGGAAATTTCAAAAAAACATTAAAATACATCTAAATAAAAAAAAGAATACTTCAGGAAGATAATCCACTTGAATGGTGGAAAAACCATATAAGTATCTTAATATGGCTGTATTAGAAAGGTCATATCTTGCTTCCCCCCCTACTCCCCAAGTGTTGCAAGCGAGTGCCTTTTTAGCGGTACTGATCTATTTTTAATGAAAAATGCTCCACGTTCACAGTGATTTGAGCAGAAAAATTATTGTTCTTCAGATAAAACTTACCTATTTAGGATTTGAATAATGAAGTTTTAAAAACTGCTTTCCAAAGGGCAGTGGTTGGGAAAAAAGGTTGGTGGGATGCACTGTAAGAGTGGGTCTACATTCTGCATCTTGGAAAAAAAAGTTAATTCTGCATCCAAACTCTTACATGAAATAATTCTGATGCAATATAGGATAGTTAACTTAAAGACATCTAATATTTATGTTGAAGACAGAATAAGAAGAATGGGTTTCATAATATTCATATTTGCATTCGCAAATATATATATATATTATATATATATATATATATATATATATATATATATATATATATATATATATATATATATATATATATATATATATATATATATTTATTTTATATTTATATATTTATTAAATTATTATTATTATTATATATATATATATATATATATATATATATATATATATATATATATATATATATATATATATATATATATATATATATATATATATATATATATATATATATATATATATATATATATATATATATATATATGGCGTCCTATTCGAGCTCGGCCCAGATATGCGATAACATATATCAAAGTACTGGTCATATGAACATCTTCAATGAATTTGTATCATTTGTATGACGAGGAACTCTCTTGACACAAATGTCAATATATAAGAAATTGAGTCTTTCTTTGAAGGTCAGTTAATTTCTAAGAGACTTTGGTCACCAAGGTCGCTTACCTATATCTTGAAAGATTTTTTTTTCTATGGGATATGTTGAAAGGAAAAGAATATAGCAATAGGGACCGACCGGGGCTGGAATTTGGCCGGGGCCGGGGTCACCCAAATTTGGCCGGGGCCGGGGTTATGGCCGGGGTTTCCTAAAATTTGTAACAAGGTCAAAACCACTGAAATTTTAGGTTAAGAAAATTAGATATAAGGTTTATTTAATTGAAAGGAAGGAGTAGAATAGGCAACATTCACTTAAATTAATGATTATGTGCATTTTCTCTTTAAAAAAAAAAAATCAGAAAATTACAGTTTTGTATATTTAAAGTTTAAAAAACGTACAAAAATTAAAAAAAAAATTATTCTAATTCATAATAGTGATTTAACACGTTTACCTAGGTAAGACCCAAAGGTAAAGTTTGAAAAAAATGTAAGATATAAAATTATCAATTTAACCTGTTCTGAGTTGATTTCGAGCATTTTTTTGAGTCTATAACGGTTTGAAACTTATTTGGACCCAAAGTTGAAAAAAATGAATAACTGGGTCAAACCACTGGTCCACATGAGCTGAAAATTTTACTGAACACCTTTGCCCCAATTTCTTGCATTGGTGTGAATAGATTTTTGATATCACGTCTAGAAAAAAGTTATAAGCACTTGAAATTTTTTTTTGCAAAAATCGTACCCTTCTGGAGGAAAAAATTATTTAAAAAAAAAACGCTACCTACTTTTTTTTTATTTGTGAATATTGTTTAGAAGAGGAACAGGGCAAAAATTTTTATTTAGTGCATTTTTAAATGCCCTTTGTTTGAAGCGAGATATAGCCTCTCAAACTTTGGGAATTTTTGAAATTTGGCCAAAAATGGACCTTTTTGAAGGCTATATCTCAAAATCCAACGAATCTCATCGAATAAAGTACATAGAGGAATTTGTAGCCCCACCCTTCCTCTATACACACCAAAAATAGGAAATGTTATAGTTGTATTTTTTTTAAAAAGATTTTGTCTGAAAAGGTGGATTTTTTTTTTTTTTTTTTTTTTTTTTTTTCTATAGTTGGTCAGTTTTTGGCTTATAACATTTTTTCTATAACTCTGGGAACAAAAGTCTATTAGAGGCTTTTGTAGCCCATATAATTTTGAATAAATAGTCCAACTTTCAGCTCATTCTAAAAAGTGGTTTGGCACCGCCATTCTATTGAAAAAGGGTAAAATTTCCACAAAAAAAAAGAAAAAAAAAACTTTTAACCGTAATAGACATGGAAAAACGCTAGAAATGGACTTTTCTTACCGGTAAAAAATCTATATACACTGAAAGTTTCAGCAGAATCGGCTGAAAATTAAAAACAAAAAATTTTGTTTTTGTATAATTTGCCATTTTAACCCCGGCCGGCAACCCCGGTTTTCCCTGATTTTTAGCCGGGGCCGGGGTCAGTAAAAATGGCCGGGTTTGGCCGGGGCCCCGGTCGGTTCATATATAGCAACAAGCCACATACTCTCATACAACCGAAAGACAGCATTTGGAAGGCAATTGATGTTTTGACTCCCAATATGTTGGTGTAACCTTCCTTAACATGGAAAAGCGTGTACAGGCATGCCTTGATGCTAATGGCGATCACTTCCAACACTTGTTGTGATGTCAGCACGAGTCTCGCACAACAAGGTTTGTTTGTGTCAAATTTTATTAACTTAAGACCACTACTTTGATATCTATAAGCATATATTTGGGGTCGAGAGAAAGTGAGACACCCTGTATATGTATCTAACATATAGCTTGCAGGATAAAATCCATTTTGACAGACCTAAAGTTTCATATTTTAGTAGTTTTTAGCAATGTGACTTTAAAATAACTAGATATTATCGATAGCAGAAAACCTAAATTTTATGGTTATTGATTATTTTTCAATCTTATTTAAATCTTTATAAATTCGGTAAAAAAATATAATAATAATTGGTATCAGTATCAGTTAAAATTTTAGTATTCCTTCATCACTATTGCTTGTTCTCGTTTTATTTGCCAGCAGGGACAATGCCTTTAGAAATTACATTTGCCTACAAACTCCAGACCTTCGTGCTACTTACATTTTATATTAGAATCACACGAAATTTTTTCCTTTGAGATACTAAAACCTTTCTTCTTCATAGAATGTGCAATAGTCTTTCTACATAACGCTCTCTTTCATTTTTCAAAATACATCAATTCAAACTTTGCTTCTTCCTCTTTCCTTCAGTTTATTTCTTCTGACGGCGGTTATGATATCTTACCTTATGTTAAAGCTGAACTATTCACTGAAATTTTGGTATATAATTCCAATCTACATGATTCTGGAAATTTTCCTCCTCTTCATCTCACTTACTCCCAATTCATTAGTATAATTATTTCACCTAAGGGCAACTTTCCCCATCAATGCATAACCATGATTTACAGTTAACTTTCATTTATTTCTTGTCATACAACTGAAATGACTTTCCTCACATCGATAAAGGAAAAAAATTTTTATTGTATCTTATAAATTTTAGATTATTGCTGAAAAAAAAAAAAATTTAAATTATTGTGATAAAGTCAAAGGGTACTAAATAAAATGTATGGTTACTTTCTGAATACTGGTTTTATATATATATATATATATATATATATATATATATATATATATATATATATATATATATATATATATATATATATATATATATATATATATATATATATATATATATATATATATATATAAAGGGCGAATATGAAAAATTCTTGCTCTCTCTCCCTTCCTGCCCTTGCATTAAAATCTCCCATCATCAGAGACACTTTGCAAATCCTCTCTATATTCTGCTTCCAAACTTTCCATGAGAGCATCTTTTTCCTCCCGCAGACAACCTTGCTGTGGTGTGTAAACATGAAATATTCTAAATATCCTGTTCTCTAATTTCATCATGCTTACCATCTGCTTCTCACTGTTCAAACGAACATCCGGAACAAAAGGTGACAATTTAGGTCGGTATAATTCATCGAGTAAAACCGCATTTGGTGTTGCCAGTGTAAAGAATATCTATGAATTTAATGTGGGTATGATCAGGCGGAAATAATCGAATCAGGAGGCGCATATGCTGGAGCAGATGATCAGCTATTTTCGATTTGTCAAGTCCAATTTGATGGGTAAGGCCAGGGAGATAGATATATTTAAAGCAGCTCCAGCTTAAAGATGACGTGCGTGATATATATAATGAAAATACTATGGAGTATTATGGCCCATGGATGAGGTTACGGCCGGTACCAAGGGTAATGGCGGTGTAAGGTTCTAAGGGCTCATCATCTGTAGTCACTCCAGTTTCTTCAGTGGGATCTTCTGGGGTGTTGGGAGTGTTTGACTCCTCAGCAGCACAGGTGGAGAGTGGGAGTGAATTCCTAGGAGAGAATATTCGTGCAGGGCCAAGTCAGGAGGCTTTGTTGCAGGAGGGTGATGGGGCTGGAGTGTTTCTCGGTGCAGAGTTAGAGGCTTCATCATCTTTGTCAAGATGAGGTAATCAACAGCCTCAGATGAGTCCGTTGTGATGGTGGTGTCAGTAGACAATCCTGCTTAACAGGCATTATGGGCAATACAAGAGTCTCTAGTTCCTCTGGGAGACAGGAGAAAGGTATAGTTCTACATGCAGAAGATCAAACGATTGATTCTGCATGATAAGATGCCCCAGCATCACAGATTGCAGGTTTGTGATCTGGTTCACCTTATGGTGGATTTGATTGAGCATGGCTACACAGAGTCCCCAATTAATTGATGGCAGAAATGGGAGTTTAAAATATTTGGGAATAAGATTTATTTTTTCTTTCTCTGTAATTTTTATGCCTTAGCTGAGGCCTTGTACATATAAAAGAATATTCTTTTTGTAAAAAAATTGTAAGGAGGAATTTTTTTTTGTTTTGTATAAAAATATTTTCTCATTGGGATTGATTGGAGGACTTGGTTTGCATTTTCTCTCTCGCTTATATTTAAATATTTATTGTTGGCTTGTAACTATTAAATAGTTGAGTGAAAACTAAATACAAAACATATACGTAGACAATATGCTGAGCAAACATTGATTGAATTTTGAAACCAAAAATAATACAATTGATTGATGTCATTTACATAATAGAAGTAGAACTACAATCAGTGATGACAAGGTAAAAATATATATATTTAGGTAGATAAACAATAAATAAAAATAAAAAATAATAATATATGTATATGTACCGAAGACAAAAAAATGCAAAGTGAAAATACATAAAAATAGCAGTATTACGAGTGTACCAAATAGAACACACACAAATATATATATATATATATATATATATATATATATATATATATATATATATATATATATATATATATATATATATATATATATATATATATATATTTTCACCTCTGGTGGGCAAAGGCCAGAGGCCTGCCAATATTCCACCAGAGTTAGGGGGGAAAGTCGGTAACATGGTCTAATGAAAGGCGGACATGACCTGATACACGGCGTTTAAAGGTGGCTAAGTCATAGGAAGTTGGGAAAATAGATGAAGGAAGTGTGCTCCAGACTTTACCAGTAGAGTACATGTAAGATTGAGCATAGCGGTTAGGTCTGAGGTCAGAGAGTTGGACAGAGAAAGGATGAGACTGTGTAGAAAGACGAGTCGCACGAACCCTTCTCAGAGGAGGAGGTATGCGACGAGAGAGTTCAGAAGAGCAGTGTCTATTGTAATAGCGATAATAAAGAGAAAGTGACGCAGAAAGAGATTGGAGAGAATTAGTGAGAGCAGGAGAGTTGATAAGTCGAAAAGCTCTAGACTCCACCTTTTCCAGGAGAGCTGTATGAGTGGAACCACCCCAGATGTGTGACGCATACTCCATACAAGGGCGAACAACACCCCTATACAGAGCAAGCAACTGGGGTGGTGTGAAGAAATACTGAAGGCGTCTCAGAACACCTAACCTCTTAGAAGCTTGTTTAGAAAGAGAGGTAATGTGATCTTTCCAAGAAATATCACGAGAAAAAGAAACACCTAGAATATTAAGGAGAGATGAAGGTTTGAGTTGCGTGTTTTCGAAGAAAGATATCGTAGTTGTGTGGAAGATTATGGCGAGTAGAGAGACGGAGGAATTGTTTTTGAGGCATTGAAAACAACCATGTTTTTTCTGCCCCAATTTGAAATGAGAGATAGATCAGAGGTTAGTTGCTCCAAGGCCACCCTCCTTGCCTCTATTAACTGTCTCTTCAAGTCTTCCGCAAGAACGGCCCCCGCCATCGGCGAGGAGACGTTTCTGGCATTTCGGTGCCACTAACTGGTCTGACTTGCGGTCGTACTTTTCTGATTTTCCATGGAATGATTACTGTTTCCGTGGGAGGGGTCCCTCGGAGTGCGCTGAGCGCATAACTGAGGTGATTCTCTCTGGCATGGAGGCGTACATTCCATATTCTTTCCCTTCCACTAAACCTAATAAACCTTGGTTTAACTCTGCTTGTTCTCGTGCTATCCGCCGCAGGGATGCTGCCTTCAGGGACTACCGTCGTCTTCAAACTCCAGAATCTCATGCAACTTATATTTCATCCCGGAATCGTGCAAAATCTATTCTTCGAGATACTAAAAACTCTTTTCTCCGTCACAAATGCAATAATCTTTCTGGCTCCTCTTCCTCTCGCCCTTTCTGGCATTTTGCAAAAAAATGTCAACTCTAACTTTGCTTCTTCCTCTTTCCCTCCTCTAGTATCTTCTGACGGTACAACTGCCGTTTTGCCTTCCTCTAAAGCTGAACTCTTTGCTCAAACTTTTGCCTTAAATTCAACCTTAGACGATTCCGGAGCTGTTCCTACTCCTTCAACCCCCTCTAACTCATTTGTGCCTAAAATTGTAATTTCTTCTAAAGACGTCACTTCTGCTCTCTCTGAGCTTAACACTAAGAAGGCGTACGGTCCTGATGGTATCCCTCCTGTGGTTCTCAAAACTTGTGCTTCCGAGCTTGCACCCTGCCTTGGTAAACTATTTCGTCTATGTCTTTCTACTTCAACCTTCCCTTCTTGCTGGAAACGTGCGCTCATTCAACCTGTGCCGAAGAAGGAGGACCCCTCTCAGCCCTCTAACTATCGTCCTATTTCTTTAACCTCCGTTCTTTCTAAAGTTTTCGAATCTATCCTTAACAGGAAGATTTGGAAACATCTCAATTCTTCTAATCTTATCTCAGATCGCCAGTATGGCTTTCGAAAGAAACGCTCTACTGGTGATCTTCTTTCCCTTCTCTCTGACTCTTGGTCCTCCGCTCTTCGGCATTTCGGTGAATCTTTTGCTGTAGCGCTGGACATATCGAAAGCTTTCGATAGAGTCTGGCACAAAGCTTTGATTTCCAAACTTCCCTCTTTCGGAATCTATCCTTCTCTCTGATTTCCTTTCGGGTCGTTCTATAGCAGCTGTTGTAGACGGCCACCGTTCATCCTATAAATCTATTAATAGTGGTGTTCCTCAAGGATCTGTCCTATCCCCAACACTTTCTGTTTTTCATTAATGACCTTCTCTCTATTACTTCATCTCCTATCCACTCCTATGCTGATGACTCCACCCTTCATTACTCATTTCATTTTGAAAGACGCCCCTCCCAGCAACAGTTAATATAGGCAAGGAGGGTGGCCTTGGAGCAACTAACCTCTGATCTATCTCTCATTTCCAATTGGGGCAAAGAAAACATGGTCGTTTTCAATGCCTCAAAAACTCAATTCCTCCATCTCTCTACTCGACACAATCTTCCACACAACTACGATATCTTCTTCGAAAACACGCAACTCAAACCTTCATCTCTCCTCAATATTCTAGGTGTTTCTTTTTCTCGTGATCTTTCTTGGAAAGATCACATTACCTCTCTTTCTAAACAAGCTTCTAAGAGGTTGGGTGTTCTGAGGCACCTTCAGTATTTCTTCACACCACCCCAGTTGCTTGCTCTGTATAGGGGTGTTGTTCGCCCCTGTATGGAGTATGCGTCACACATCTGGGGTGGTTCCACACACACAGCTCTCCTGGAAAAGGTGGAGTCTAGAGCTTTTCGCCTTATCAATTCTCCTGCTCTCACTAATTCTCTCCAATCTCTTTCTGCCCGTCGAAATGTTGCGTCACTCTCTCTCTACTATCGCTATTACAATGGACACTGCTCTTCTGAACTCTCTCGTCACATACCTCCTCCATTAAGAAGGGCTCGTGCGACTCGTCTTTCTACACAGTCTCATCCTTTCTCTGTCCAACTCTCTGACCCCAGACTTAACCTCTATGCTCAATCTTACATTTACTCTACTGGTAAAGTCTGGAACACACTTCCTTCATCTATTTTCCCAACTACCTATGACTTAAGCACCTTTAAACGCCGTGTATCAGGTCATGTCGGCCTTTAATTTGACCATGTTTCCGACTTTCCTTCCAACTCTGGTGGAACAATGGTAGGCCTCTGGCCTTTGCCCACCAGAGGAGAAAAAAAAATAAATAAATAAATAAATATATATATATATATATATATATATATATATATATATATATATATATATATATATATATATATATATATATATATATATATATATATATATATGTATATATATATATATATATATATATATATATATATATATATATATATATATATATATATATATATATATATATATATATATATATATATATATATATATATAAAGGCGATGAAAATGAAGAATGAGATGGAGTCAAGTAACTCACTGTAAGAAGGTGGAAAGAGCAATCTAAATCATTTGAGAAGGAGGGGTGGGAGAGAGAGAGTAACCCAAACAACCAAGTGACAAGAAAATTAGTCATGGAAAGAAAAGCAAATGGAGTGTGAATGAACAGTTTAATGAATATTGAGAGAATAACTGTTTGAGGTCTGGTTTGTACTTGGAAATGTAAATATTCCAATATATGAAGGGAGATGGGATCAGTAACAGAGTCTAGGATAGAAAAATGTTCAGGAAGAGGAAATGTGAGACAGAGATTAGCGTGGGAGCGTATATTGGAATGGGAAGGTGACGAGATGGGAAGGGAAGTGCGATGTGAAAGAACTTGATGTTCACAAATGCGAGTTCTTAGAAGCCTGGTTGTGGATCCAATGTAACTCTTCGTTAAGGAGGGACAAGAATATTTGTACACAACCAAAGATCTACGAGGAAAGGAAAGAGAAGATTTATAATGGAAAAGCAAGAGATTTAAAAAAAAAGTTTGTAAGTTAAGAAAAGGTTAAGGAGAGGAAAGTGATGAGAAAGTGTCTTACGTAATTTGGGGGTGAGAGAAATGGTAGACTGATCACGGTAAGAAAATTTAAAGTAAATGGTATTTTCTGGAACTGTGGAAAGTGGAAAGGGCGGAAATATTTTTTTAGATAAAAAACTGAATATATGTTTAGAGACCAAGTTGGGGTGGAAAGTTATGTAACTTAAAGATACTGTGGAGGAAGTTTAACTCAGTATGTAGATTGAAATATGTGGAAGAAAGGTTATAAGCTCTATGTATGAATGTTAAAATAGTGTTAATCTTATAGTTGTGGGCGGAAGAGCTACAGAAATTAGTAATAGAGGAAAGAATGGAGCATTTACCTAAGACAGAAGTAAAAAAAAAAAAGAGCGAGATGTTTTTTTTTTTGTGACAGAGACATCAAGAAAGGAGAGTGCTATGTTGTTCTAATTCGATCGTGTAATGCATACAGGGATGAAGGGTGTTAATGAAGGTTAGAAAATGCTGAGCTGACTCTATGAAAGGAAAGACACAAAAGATTTCATCAACATATCGTTTATAAAATGAAAGGGGAGTGACCGGAGAAGATAAAGAGAGGTAAGAAGATTCCAAATGATGAATGAAAAAGGCAGCTAGTATGGGGCCCAAGGGGAAGCCCATGGCCACCCCATTTCGTTGTCGAAAAATATCATTGTCAAAAACAAAATATGCATCTGATGTAGCCAGATTAAGTAAAAGGGTAAAGTGTTTCTACTGAAATCACGACAATGATATATATATATATATATATATATATATATATATATATATATATATATATATATATATATATATATATATATATATATATATATATATATATATATATATATATATATATATATATATATATATATATATATATATATATATATATATATATATATATATATATATATATATATATATATATATATATATATATATATATATATATATATATATATATATATATATATATATATATATATATATATATATATATATATATATATATATATATATATATATATATATATATATATATATATATATATATATATATATATATATATATATATATATATATATATATATATATATATATATATATATATATATATATATATATATATATATATATATATATATATATATATATATATATATATATATATATATATATATATATATATATATATATATATATATATATATATATATATATATATATATATATATATATATATATATATATATATATATATATATATATATATATATATATATATATATATATATATATATATATATATATATATATATATATATATATATATATATATATATATATATATATATATATATATATAATATATATATATATATATATATATATATATATATATATATATATATATACCTTTTTTTTTTTTTTTACCTTCTCACCCCCTGACCACCCCTTGTTGAGGCGGCCACACTTCGCTAATGAAGCTTCCTGCCGCAGTCGGTCTCGTCCAGAGATCCTTCAAAGAAGTGATGCCCCAGAAGATTTTGGGGCGAGAGTTGGAGGGACAGTGTAATAGAAAGTGTTTCACGGTCTCCGGGGCCATTCCGCATCTAGTACAGGTGGGAGATGCTGCCTGGTTTATTTTGAATTTGTGTTTGTAATGTTGTAGGTTTGGGTGGTGACCGCATCTCAATCTTGCAAGTGAGGTTTGTAAGTGTCTTGGGAGGTTGTTGAAGTCGGGGTTTATTTCGGGGGGGGGTCTGTTAAGGATGTTGTTTGGAGGTCTGTTGATCATGTATGAATGTGTTAGTTGAGTGTGTATATGTTTGGTTGTTGTGGTATTGGGGGGGGGAGGGGGGATGTGATTTAGGATCTGTTTGTAAAAGGCGCCGGTGGACGATGGAGGCTGTGTTAGTCTTTGTGGGGTAGGTTGGAGGAGAGTATTGTGACATGGGTGTGTGGGTAGGCGTGTTTTTGCGTAAAATTGGGTGCCTATCATTTCGAGGTGATTCCTTATGGGTAGTATTTTGGTTTCGTTGTGTAGGTGTTGTTGAGGGGTTGTGCGTGTGCAGCCGGTGATTGTGCGAAGGGCTTTATTTTGCATTATTTGGAGTGTCGTTAAGTTTTTGTCGGAGAGCAGAGGGTGCCAGACAGGGGAAGCGTAGTTAATGGTGGGGCGTATAAATTGTTTGTAGATTGCAATTGAGGTTTGTATGTTGTTGTGTATGTCTGTGTTGGCCACTGTTTTGAGGATGTTGAGTTTTCTGTTTGCGGCTGAGGTGGTATTTTGAATGTGCTTGGAGAAAGTGAGGCGAGTGTCAAATGTTAGGCCGAGGATCTTTGGGGTTTTGTTGAAGGGTATGGGGGTGTTGTTTAGTAGGACTTTGTGGGTGGGTGTTGGATATGTGTTTGTCTGTTGTTAGGAGGGTTATGGAGGATTTGTTTGGTGATGCTGTCATCCTGTTTTCGACTAGCCAAGTTTGGAGTTGAGTTAGGTAGTCTTGAGTGAGTGATGTTGCGGTGGTGAGGTCTTCGTGAGTGGTGGCTATAGTTATGTCGTCGGCGTATGAGGTGATGCGGGTGAAAGTTGTTTGGGGTTGTGGGAGGTCTGCTGTGTAAAGGTTGAATAGAGTTGGGGAGAGTATGGCTCCTTGGGGAACTCCATTCTTTATGTTGATGGTACGTGATTTATGGCCGTTTTGTTGTATTTGGGCGGTTCTCCCTGATAGGAAGTTGGATAGCCATTTCTTAGTATTTGTTGGGATGTTGGATTGGAGGATTTTATGGATAAGATTATGTCTTGGGACAGTATCGAAGGCTTTGTTTATGTCAATTGCTATTAATATAGTTTTGTGATATGGCTTATGGTTTAGTCCGTTTAATTATAGGTTGGATGATGTTGGTAAGTGCAGTGGTGGTGGAGTGGTTGGGTTTGAACCCGTGTTGGAAGTTTTGTTGTGGGATGAATTGGAGGATAGAATTTAGGATTAGTTTTTCAAGAAGTTTTGAGATGGTGGATAATAGGGAGATTGGGCGGTAAGAGGAGGGGTTTGAAGGGTCTTTGCCAGGTTTTAGTTTAGGGATGATTAATGCTTTTTTCCATTGGGGTGGGATATAGTTGAGTTGGATGGATTTGTTGAAGATGGAGGTTATGTATGTGATTGTGTGGATGGATAGGTGTTTTAGGTGAATATTTGATATGTTGTCTGGTCCTGTTGCTGGGGAGTTTTTGATAGTTTTTTTTTTGATAGTTTTTGATAGTTTTGATAGTTTATTGATATATATATATATATATATATATATATATATATATATATATATATATATATATATATATATATATATATATATATAATATATATATATATATATATTATTATATATTAATAATATATTAAATTTTTTTATTTCTTTATAGTTTAAAGTTTTAAAAAAATTCTAGTTCCAGCTGGAATTTTTTTTATGGATTCCAGCTAATTCTGGTTCTGGGCAGAGCAAAAAATTTCAGTTCCGGTACACCCCTATATATATATATATATATATATATATATATATATATATATATATATATATATATATATATATATATATATATATATATATATATATATATATATATATATATATATATATATATATATAAACTGAAAAAGTGTTACTATTTAAATACTGACAAAATAGCTTACAGTAGGTGCCAAATGAGAAGCTTACTCTCTCAAAACATGGAGTTGCACACCATTCAGAATCCTAACTTAACATTCATAGATGGAAGGATCCCACATATCAGATCATTTGTAGCCTAGATAAATGAATGGAACCCCCTCGAAGGAGAAGAATGCCAACGCGGTCAGAGTTTAATTAAAAAAAAATAAAGAACAAACAAATTACCTTTTCAGTAGAAGTACTAGTACAGAACCATAAGAGATAATGAGCGGACAAAAAGCAGACACTTTTGTTAGTAGGAGTACCAAGAAGGTTGGCGCCCTTTCAGTTAGCGAAAATATACATTGTATGTCAAATAATACACTTGCAATAATTACAAGCTAAAAAAGAATTAGCAAGAGTAATAGGACAAATGGTTTTTGAATTCTCAAAATAGTCTCTAATTCCAACTACACAAAAACTGGTTTCATCAAACGATGCAGTTTAGAAAGCAAAGCATTTAATTAAAAAAGAATGAACCTGTCATACTATCAAAGATTACATCCCTAATATTCTAGCAATTACAGAAGAGTTCCACCATAAAAATGATAATAGATGTGCCTAAAGAATAGTGAATGTGCAGAATTGAGAATTTTAAAATTAAAAGTTATGAGATTTTAGAGTTGCCAATATTAGCAAAGATGGTGCACTTACAGCAAGAAAGACTAAAAAATAAAACTACTAAAGCAAAGCAAGACAAACAAAAATGATATAGGGCAAAACCCACCACAATATTACCATTTAACTCCAAAGGAAGATGTGCAACTTGGTTATGATATACATCATTTTTGAATAATGTGCGAAAATTGGTTAGTTTGCAAAAGATCTCATTCAAATTTTCTTCAGCAAATGGTAGTTTCTGTAAATATAGAAATTTAAAATGGTAAATATTAAATTATATTTCCTAAAAAGGTTTATATGATTTATATTATAGTAGGTAGTGGTAAATCGAGACAGATGGAGCAATTCCAGGCAGTTTAGGCAAATGAAATATAAGTCAAATTGGCGCATAACGAAGATATTTATTAAAAAATTGGCATGTACAAAATGCTCACCCTCAAACTGTAAATTCAGTTTAATTCTGCCCATGAAACGAATTAAAAACACATTGACTGAAAAATCTCAATAATAATGCAGCTGCATTCCCATGTAATTTTGTCTTTAAGTTACTGAATATTTCTTGTGTAAGTCTGATATACAACAGACTTTAAATGGCCTGTCTCTTAATTTAACCTTATCATTGATTTCTTTGGCTGACAAGATGTGACATGAAAAACATTACTTGGTCAATTTCTCTTTCTAGCCTTCTACTTGGAGAGCTACCATAACAAAACAGTGTCTTTAAAACATTCAATTAGTCACCCCATTGTTGACTGATTAATTCTGACAATTCCATTGCAACTTAATGGAACTTCGCTACAAACACAATCTGCAAAAAAGAAATAATTTGTCACCAATTCCAATGGTACACGCCTTTTAAATTTGCCCAGTATACTGTAAACCTTGTGCCCTGGATATTAAGTTTTTATGAAACCTTTAAAATAATTATTTTTTAAAATGTTCCCACACCTCAATAAATTTTAGTAATTTTTTTATAGCATGGTGTTTACATTTTTTGGTCAAAGACAGTCAATAAAAATAACAAAAACATTTAGGGAGTTAAGGAAATTGGTAAAAGAAGTCTAAAACGTTTTATAAAAATTATAAATTTGGGCAAATCTGGACAGGTTAAAATTTATTGTAATAAATCTTTACAATATTTTAGCCTATTAATACATTTAAACAATCTGATGTTTTAGATATTTTCAATAAATATGAGGAAAGATTCATAATGAAAAGAACATTATAGAAACTAACCAGCTAACTACTACCTAGCTAGCTAACTAACTTGACAACTCTCTCTACCTCTCGCTGCCTTCTTACTCAAGGAAATATATGCCCTTTATCACAAACTTTAAAAAATTATAAAAAAGTAATCTTTCAGTGACTTATACACATACTGTAAAATTGAGGAAAAGTAATCAATCTCAATATGCAAAAAAAAATTTTATTTTTTTAAACGAAAATTATTTTCTGAGCATGATTTATTTTCTTTTATTTTTTTTTCCTGTATTTTAAATTATTTTCAGATTTTATTTATATATATAATATATATATATATATATATATATATATATATATATATATATATATATATATATATATATATATATATATATATATATATATATATATATATATATATATATATATATATATATATATATATATATATATATATATATATATATATATATATATATATATATATATATATATATATATATATATATATATAATACTAAACATTGAAGTATAAAGTTTACTATAGGAGAATCAAACTCGGGGCATTATAACACAAAATCATAGAGTATTACCTCTGCTAAAATGGCCTGGGTTCGATTCCCCTACAGCAAACTTTAAACTTCGATGTTTAATTTATATTTAGTCTGCGAGAGTTTTAGCAGACATAAATTATTATTACCTCATATATATATATATATATATATATATATATATATATATATATATATATATATATATATATATATATATATATATATATATATATATATATATATATATATATATATATCCTCAGGTGGTCAAAGCCAGAACCAGATCAACTTCCATCAAAGGTTGACATTTCTCAATACACAGCATTTGAGATTTGAGAGAGTGTAAGTCAAAGGAAGTTGGGTAAAGAAGGTAAAGGGAGTGTTTCACAGGTTTACCAGTTGAAGAGATGTAAAATTAAGCATTGTGATTAAGTCTGGGGTCAGAGAGTTGGACACAGAAAGGATGAAATTGTGTAGAAATTGTCTTGAAAGGCATGTTACCTGAGGCCTTTTCAACAAAGGTGGAGTGCGACAGGGAAGTTTAAAAGAGCATTACATGAGTCATTTTCATAGGAGGTGGAAAGCAACAGGGAAGTTTTGAAGAGCAGTGTCCATGGCAACAGCAATAGTATTTAGTGTAATGCAACAATTTGATGCACAGAAAGAGTGGAAGAGATGACACCTCACCTTTTCATGGAGCTGTATAAGTGGAACCACCTCAGATGTGTGAGGTGTAATTCATACAGGGGTAAACATCTCCCTATAAAGAATAAGCAACTAGGATGTCAAAAAAAAAAAAAAAAAAATACAGTATATATATATATATATATATATATATATATATATATATATATATATATATATATATATATATATATATATATATATATATATATATATATATATATATATATATATATATATATATATATATATATATATATATAAAAAAAAAAAAAATGTCTTGGAAACCTCACATCACAATGGTTGCTAGGGCGGCCTCAAAGAAGCTGGGAGTTCTGTTTAGATTGCAAGATTTTGTTTCTTCTTCGCAGTTACTCTAATTATACAAGGGCCTCATCCGTCCTTGTATAAAGTACTGCTATCATATCTGGAATATCTCAGGTTTCACCCGTCTTTTGGATAGGGTTGAGTCAAAGACTAAAAGACTTTTAAACTGTTCCGCTCTTACAAATTCACTTGACCCTTTATCTATGAGACGTGACGTTGGTGCCCTTTCTCTTTTCTATAGGTACTACAGCGGCAAATGCTCGAGGGAACTGTCCACTCGCATACCTCCAATTTTAAGGTGTCCTCGTAGCACAAGAGGTGCAATGTCTGCACATAAATTTTGTGTAGACATAGGCAACTCCAGGCTTGTTCGCTGTGGTGCCTCTTTCTTTCTAGCCACCTCTGTTTTTGTGGAATTCTCTCCCATCTTCTGTGTTTCCTGCTGAGTTTAATCTCCATTCTTTTAAGGCCCACGTCTGTGCTCACCTGCGAAATTTGCGTTAGGTGGGGCTTGTGGGTTATTTTATCTTTTCTATTGTTCTAGCACCCCCTCCTTGAATTGGGCTTTGCCCGTGAGCGGTGGTGGTGTTTAAAAAAAAAAAAAAAAAAAAAAAAAATCCAGCTATGTGGCAATTTGCTTTCTGGCCCAAGCTTAATATTATATATATAATATATATATATATATATATATATATATATATATATATATATATATATATATATATATATATATATATATATATATATATATACCTTTATTTATATTATCAGGACATGGTCGGCCTTTACTTTGACCAGGTTTCCAATTTTCTTCCGAACTCTGGTCAAAATTTTAGTAGGCCTCGATCTGACCTTTTTACAAAATAGGTGAATATATATATATATATATATATATATATATATATATATATATATATATATATATATATATATATATATATATATATATATATATATATATATATATATATATATATAATTGGTATTTGACATTTGTTTTGTAAGATGCTTCATTTTTTAAAATAACCAGAAATATGAGAATTGAAAAAAAATCAGAAAAGTTGAAGAAAAATTCAGATTTCAATTCCATGAAAATTGAGAATTCTTCCGATTCTCTATGCTGATGCCGATTAATCGTTTCATCAAGTTTTCACCCTTTCAGTGGGACTAGAACCTTCTCCATCTAACCTCTTAAACACTATCTCAAAGAGCTCTCCAGAAGATCATGGTTCTTGGATGTATGGTTTCCCATGGTGGTCTAGGAGTAATTGTTACAAGCAGTAAGCAATAATTATAGATCAAGATTGCTAGTCCTGTCGCCTATATATATATATTAATATATATATATATATATATATATATATATATATATATATATATATATATATATATATATATATATATATATATATATATATATATATATATATATATATATATATTAATGAATTTTGTTTTAGTTATTATTTTAAAGTTCAACATTTTAACTGAAAATCAATCCTCTTACCTTCAAATAATCCCCCCTCCAGCCCTACTTAAGCATTAACCCAAAGTAAATGGCCAAATACCTGAACAATACTCAAGAGAACCAGAAGGTTATGTATTATATTTCTGATGACTCCCTTGAAGACCGACTTTCAATTATTAAAATATTGACCACCATTAAGCTATAAAATAGTCTTAAAGGTATACTTATCTTTATATTCTTGGTTTAGTATTACAATCAACAATATTATAGACTTCACTTGCCAGTATTTACTACAACCGACAATTAGTTTGTGAATAGTTTATCACTTTTTAAATCACTTGATAGAAGTGTTTTAACTTTAGTTTTATTACAATAATTGTTATTTAACATAACAATAACTGTTTTAACAATTGTCTTTTAATAACTTTACTTTAAACAATAGTTTTAATAAATAAGCTTTAATAATAATTAAGCTTTTTAGAATCACTTTTAACAACAGTAGTTTTCATAAACATAACTGGGAAACTACATGAAAACATACATACTGAATTGTCATTCCAATTCTTATTATTATTTTTGATTCAGCGAATGACACACCGGTCACGTGGGCTAATATTTATGCTTCATTTTTAAACGATGTAATTTTATAACAGTATGCTTTTTAACAATAAGAAATTTTATAATATTTTAACACATTTTAAACATTTAATAATTTTATTAATTTTAACTTTTAATATTTTAACAATTTTATTATATAATATATATATATATATATATATATATATATATATATATATATATAATATAATATATATATATATAATATATATATATATATATATATATATATATATACTGTATATATATATCCTCCGGTGGACAAAGGCCAGAACCCACCAAATTCCATCAGAGTTGAGGAAATACTGGAAACCTGGTCAAATTCCACCAGAGTTACAGGTAAGTCAGAATTATAGACAGTTAATGGAAGATGTTATCTCAATACATCACCTTTGAAAGTGTGCAAGTCAAAATAAGTTGGGAAAATAGATAAAGAGTGTGTGTTCCGGATTTTACCAGTTGAATACATGCAAAATTTTGCATACCTGTCAAGTCCATTGTTAGAGAGTTGGACTGAGAAAGGTGGAGACTGTATAAAATTGGAGGAGGTATGTAACGAGTGACTTCAGAAGAGCAGTGTCCATTGTAATAGAGAAAGTATAGAGAGAATGGCACAATAATTTGAATGGCTGAAAGAGACTAAAGAGAAGTAGTGAAAGTGTAATTTAAAACGAAAACCTTTAGACTCCACCATTTCAAGAAAAGCTGTATGAGTGGACCATCCCAGATGTGTGACGCATATTTCATAAAGGGTCAAACAACATTCCTATAAAGAGCAATCAATTTCGGTGATGAGAAAAAATTTGGAAGGTGAATCAGAACACCTAACCTCTTGGAAGCTTGTTTAGAAAGAGAGGTAATTTGTTCCTTCTAAAAAAGATCAAGAAAAAAAGAAACTGAGAAAATTAAGGATGGATGAAGGTTTAATTAAGTCGTGTTCAGATATGTCATAGTTGTGTGGAAGGTTGTATCAAGTAGAGAGATGGAAGAACTGAATTTTTGAAACATTGAAAACAATCTTATTTTCTTTGCCCCAGATTGAAATATGAGAAAGGTAGAAAGGTAGGTCAGTTGCTCCAAAGCCACCATTCTTGCATCAATTAACTGCCATTGGGAGTGACAACTTTCAAACTGGAATCATTATCATAAGAGTGCATACGTGATTAAGTAATTTAGAGAAGTTTTTATTGAAAACTAGAAAAAGAGTTGGAGTTAGGCAGATCCCTGAGGAAAACCACAGATTTTGCACAATTTTGGAATGAAATATAAATTGTACAATTTTCTGAAGTTTGAAAACAACAGTAATTCCTGATGGCAGAGTCCCTGAGGTGAACAGCTCAAGAATAAGCAGTTAAATCAAGGTTTGTAAGGTTTAGTAGAAGGAAAGATTTTAGAATGTAGTCTCCATGCTATAGAAAATCAACTCAGTAATGCACTCTGCACACTCTGCGGGACCTGTCACAAATGTTTCCTCGAAGACTTGAAAAGATAGAAGAGGATACAGAAATAAGAAAGCAATTGGAAGAAAATAAAAGAGGATGAAGTTTGACAGTATAAGGAGAAGGATTAGAGGTTTAAAAAATGGTACAGAATGTTGAGTTTATCTCCAAGACGATCATGGATACGAGAAGGGAGCTGCACTCACTACTCAAGGTCACTTTGAATGGAGAATTGAAAGGCACATTTACTGGCTGTATCATGAAAACTAGAAGAAAGTCATTGGAGGCAGTGAATATTGAAATCACCTAATATGATAATTTCTGAGAAAGGAGAAGAGAGAATACTCCCTGTTTTGGAGTTTAGACAGTCAAAGAATTTAGTATAGTCAGTATATTAGGAGATAAATAAACAGAACAAATGAATTTAGACATAGAATGGCAAGAGAGCTTTAGTCACAAGGTGAAAATTCAGAAGACTACAGATTAGAGACACAAGAGTAAACAAAATCGTAGCTCACATTTGCATAACAACTTCCTTTGACTGAAAATTGAAAATAGAAACAATAAGAAGGAAACAGAAAATGGTCTGCTATCAGAACACTCCAGCACCTAAGTTTCTTTCAAGAATAAGACGTTTTGTCTAAAAGAAGATAAGTGGTCTTCAACAAAATGGAAATTGTATTGAAGACTGCAAATGCTGCAGAAATTAATGATGAAAATAGACCATGCATCAATGCAAGTCAGATGCAAAGTCTTGGTGGCACCAATCCTATATAACCTATCAATAGTTTTGTTTAGCAATATGACTACAAAATAACTAGGTGAATGACAGATAGCAGAAAATCTAAATTTTATGATCACAGAATATTTTCAATCTTGTTTCAACATTCATGAGTTCAGTAAAATAAATTGGTATTGGTATCAGTACTCAGTATCAGGAAATTTAGAAGTATCGGTTTCGGGTTGTTTAAAATTTTGGTATAATATATATATATAATATATATATATATATATATATATATATATATATATATATATATATATATATATACAGTGAAACTCCAATATTCGTCTTTGTCGATATTCGCCCCATTTTTTCGTCAAATTTTTTTTTCGATATTCGTCGAAAATTCAATATTCATCCTACCTACGAAAGCCTATAACCTTAAAAATAAAAACTCTTAATAACAATCATTGTTTTTCTCATCCAAAAGGTAAATTTCTTTTTAAAATTTTATTTGTGTTTAGCATTTATGTAGGCCTACACAGTGAATATTACATATTATTTATGGCAGTGCGCTATTTAATATGCACTTTAGTTAAATTGTACAGTGTTTGAAATGATTTCGGAGATCGATTCTAGAGTGAAATTTTTCTTTTTGTTAAAGAATAGATAAGCAAAATTCGAAGCTGGGAACGAATTAATCCATTTTTAGTTAATTCCTATGGGAAAAATTTATTCGATATTCGTCATCCCCTCGGGAATGGATTAATGACGAATATTGGAGTTCCACTGTATATATATATATATATATATATATATATATATATATATATATATATATATATATATATATATATATATATATATATATATATATATATATATATATATATATATATGTACTTATTTTGCATTTATTTTGATGTCTATATTTCTTTTTTGCTATCACCACTACTTTTGGGCAGAGCCCCATTCAAGGAGGGAGTCTTAAAATAATTAAAGAATAAAAATCCTTAAAACTCTCACCTAAAACAAATTTTGCAGATGAGCACAAACATGAGTTTTAAAGTTAATTGAAATTAAATTTGGCTGGAAGCATAGAATATGGAAAATAATTCTATAAACATTGGTGGCTGGAAAGAATGGAGCATCACAGTGGGCAAGCCGGAAGCTACCTGTATATTATTTGCATTATTTTACAATTACTAATGGAAAAAGCACTGGATATATGAGTTTGTGAACTTAACTCATTAGAGTTATATTTAAATTTTATATAGCAAACTGTAACTTGTTTAATTGAAAAAAGTATAAATGGCTTTTATAATATTTTATTTGTCATTGTAGTAATTAAGTTAATTTCAATATAGTAGGTATAAGAAAGCTGTGTTTTAGCAAGCTTTCTTGAACTTAGGAAAACAAAGTATTACTGAAATTACCAGTTAATATTTTCAGTGGTAGCAGAGCATGAAACAAGATGGCAAAATAATTAGAGTCAGAAACAAAAATAACAGTTGCCAAAAAATCATGTCCTTCTTTTGGGAGACGAGAAGAAGTAATTTTGAAGAGTATAAAGACAAAGCTGAGGTTTGGCTGTTAATGCAATAAGGACAAATATACAGGCTTGGAACTAAAGATAAATGGTAAGGCATATTATGCAGTGAAGAATTTAAGTAATGAAGAAACAGGGGAAGGAGGTAGAGAGAAGAAAATTTTTGAGGCACTAGAAAATTGTTTTGGATCAGATAAAGTTACAGAAACATTCCAAAAAGTTTTGAGATAAGAGATAATCAGGAAATGACATGAAAGAATATCAGCAGATATGAAAGAACAACACTGGAATGTGAAAAAGCTGGTGGAGGAAAAATGGGATATGATGTTATCATTAAGTAGGAAGAGAATCACAAACAAATGGTGCTGGGTGCATGTGGATCAAAGTACTTAAGTGCAAAAAAGATGAAGACTGCTTTATTATGAATATTCCACTCCCTTTACAATAGCAACAATAAAAATAGAAAGAGAGTTGGTTGGAGAAGGTTATGTGAGATATCAATGAAAATATGTAAAGAAAAATCCATTTGGAATAGATAAAAGAATTCTAAAGTGTTTCACATGTAGTTCTGAAGAACATCCAGTAAGAGATTGTCCTGAAACTTATAATAATAAAAATGAAAAATGAGAGAATTAAAATGAATCAAATGATCAAACAAGGTAACATTGTATGAGGGAACTAAATTAAGAGTTCAAATATGGAGACTTAAAAGCAATTGTTGATACAAGATGTATATAGACAGTATGACGAGAAAGATGACTAAGAAGAATAGCAGCATCAGTAAATAAAGGAAAGATAAAGAAGATGAGGGGGACAAAGAGGGAAGGAAAAGTGAAATATATCTTTAGACAGATATTGTAAGAGGTGATATACCATATTATTAGGGCAAGAAACTTTAGTAAGAATGAAAACAACAATAGATCTTGGAAGACATCTTATCATAGGTGACTTAGAAAGATTACTTGTGCCATTAAAGGAAGACAATAAAATGCATCTTATAAGAATTGAGATGAGAAGAGGTTTGACACAGAAGAAAACTTGGTTTGGAAGATATGGCAAGGACTGAGTGAGGGTGAAGCAAGGAAAAAACAAATATTGAGAAAACTATATTTACAATTTGGACATGCACATTGGGGGAGAAAGTGGAAAATGTTAGTGGATGCTTATTGACATGGTGTACATTAATTGTTCTATTCTTTCAGGAGCATTTGTGAGAAATTTTTATAATCTTTATAATAATTTTTCAAGTATTCACTTGACCTATTCCAAATAAAATAAATCAATATATGATCTTGTTTGCAGCATTTCATGATATCCGCAGTCATAAGAAGACCTCTTTTCCTGTATTATAGAATCCTCAGACCTCTGAGTAAGTGACACATTTGTGTTAATATTTATTGCTTTATAGTTTGTTAGCTTATGATATCTTAAAGATTAGGAAATATTTTAACTCAGTGTTCCTGTTACAGAATCTTTTTCCAGAACCTATTCAGGACTATGAAGCATCTCTGTGATGGTAGAGCCATCCTTCTTAAGTGAACAACTTGCATTAGGCATATCTTATGTTTATTACACATTAACTTTAACCTCTATTTGTGAATGTTTTTTTTTTTTTTTTGTGCTATTTTGTTTTGTAACTGTGAAATTGCTTTCATTTAGTAATTTTTGCACCTCACCTTACGTATTCATTATTATTTATTAGTTATTCCATCTGCCATGAGTGGTGTATGTATGGAGTGTATGAGATCTGACTCTTTTGCCCCAAAACAATTCACCAATTACACTGCTTAAATGTATAAATCATTAATATAAAAGTAAATAATTTAAACTTTCCTTATTGCATTAACATATTTTGTAAAGAGTTAAATTACTAATAATATATATATTTTTTTTAAAATATAAACTATCTTTATAAACCCCCAATTTGTTTGCATATTTTTTTTTTTTTTTTGTTTTTGTTTTCCAAAACACTAGCATCAGTTTTCAGGGTAAGCAGCCTTCATTAATTTTTCTTGCACATTAACTTCTGTTAACCTTACTTAGTTGGTTGCTGCTTGGTATTTATCATTCTATTTTCTTGTGGAGTGGGAAATAGTTGCAGTAGAAACATCAGTCCTTTTTTTTCTTTTTGTGTATTCATCTAGTGGTGGTGTTTCTTCATCAAAAGTGTTACTTAATCAATGAGGCAACTTCGGTGATATCATCGAAAAGGTAAGCAACCAAGAAAGCCCCCTTTTTTTTCTTTCTTTTTTTTTTTTTTAAAGATTTTCAGGCTGGTAGCGCCTACACAGTTACATTATAATGATGTACTTATGATGCTCTTGAATAGATGGAGTCTATTTCTTTTCATCTTATCAGTTCTTCTACTCACACTAATTCTCTCCAAACTCTTTCTGCATGTCAAATTTGTTTCTCTCCATACTATCGCTCATTACAACCAGCACTGATCTTCTGAACTCTCCTGTCGTTTCATCCTCCAATGAGATAGGCTAGTGTGACACGTCTTTCTAAACAAGTCTTTTCATTTCTCTGTCAAGGAAATTTTGAGGGGAGGTGAGGAGGGTGAAATAAAGATAGTAACTTTAACCCTTCTGTTAGGATATCTTGAAAATATAAACAATTTCAATTTATATATAAAGAAAGCAACTTTAACCCTTCTGTAAGGATATCTTGAAAATGTAAACAATTTTATATATATATATATATAATATATATATATATATATATATATATATATATATATATATATATATATATATATATATATATATATATATATATATATATATATATATATATATAATCTGACAAAACAGATGATTATCATAGGATACATCAACCGCAGTATGGTGCACACCAGAGCCCACACCACGCACCACACTACACTGCCCTTTTATATTTTCTTTTGCACAGCACTGCACCACAATGGGTTGCTGAAAATGTGTTGTGCACCACACCACACCCAGTGCATCGATCAGCATTACTGTTCTTCCTAACTTTCTCCAGTCTCTTTCTATCTATTGTATTGTTGTGTCACACCATGCAATCAATATTACATGGACAATGGCCTTCTGAACACCCAACACAGTCTTACCTTTTCTCTTTCCAATTAACTGTCATCAAACTTAACCTGTATGCTAAATCTTACATGTACTCTACTGGTATAGTCTGAAACTCAATCCATTTATCAATTTTCTAAAGTTCTTTGACTTTCACATTTTCAAATGTCATGTACTGGGGCAAGTTGGCTTTCAATTTAGTCCATCCTGAGAATTTCTCAACACTGGTGGAAATTGGTAAACTTCTGGCCTTTGTCCAAACAAATTATATATATATATATATATATATATATATATATATATATATATATATATATATATATATATATATATATATATATATATATATATATATATATATATATATATATATTCAGTGATATCCAAATCTGGATTCAAAGAATTTTTCATGGATTCGGATTCAAGGGATTTGGATTTGGAATCAGATTGGAATTCTAAAACTTGCTGGATTCGGATTCAAATTAGAGAAATTCAAAATTGACTTTATTGGAATTCAATTTGGATTCAGATTTCAAAGTTGCTGGATTCACCTATCACTGTTGTATATAATCAACACATTGAAAATTAAATTTCTTTACAAACTATAAAAAAAAAAAAAAAACATTCTATTAAAACTTGTTTCACTGCAAAAAATATGTGCAAGATTACATATTTTATGCAGTGGAACGGGAAAAGTTTATGTTGAACCAGTAAATACCATTGTCATTCCATATTGTAAAGCTTAACTACTTTAAAATTTAGTGCTTCCACCATTTATGTACATATTTTTAGCTTTCCTGATAAGATTGCAAACAACGTAATCCATAACAATAATACAAGCTGGTGAAAGGCAGGGTCGAGTTTACTCTGTATCTTGTTTTACATGTGCTACTTCTTATTATGGGGAGACACTAAAATCTCTGCAGGTTCAAACAGATCGGCACAAAGCTGATGTGAAAAGATGCAATGTCACAAATGCCATATTCATGCACATTACAACACAACATAGAATTGGATGAAAGATGCTAAATTCATTTTTGAATCTAAATCTGTCTCTTAATAGATTAAAAGAATAATTTTTTATAAAGACCCTACCGAATTTTAATATTTCCACCTGATTTTTTGAAGTTGACAATATCTTAATAAAATTCCTCTAATATTTTTACAACACAAAAAACTCAAAATTGCTGATAGATTTTTCTGATTCTGACTACCTCACTGTTGGCTTTGCGCTGCTCTTTGCTTGTTTTCTCTTACTTTTAGCCTGATGAGAGAGACAGGAAACAAGTCTCAAAAACTGTTGCCACATTCTTTTTGCTTTTAATCCTACAATGTTGGTAATTTTTTATTTTTTTATCTTCAATGTTAATATCTTTTTAGTGTTTCATTTTTTATAATTTTAATTATAGTGGTTTTAAATACTGTTATATATATATATATATATATATATATATATATATATATATATATATATATATATATATATATATATATATATATATATAATATATATATATTTTTTTTTTATTTTTTTTTTAACAAGTAAAAATTTTTACCTGAAGCAAGACAACTGCTCTTTCTGATGATTGAAGATTTGTTCCTTCAAATGCAATTGAACACTTTTCTTCTAAATTATTTAACACTCTTTTGACTTTAATATTTGATAATATATTTAAGTTTTCTGAATCATCAAAATTCTCTTCCTTTTCTAAATTATAATTTTCAGTTTTCTTGTCATGAACAGAATTAGAATCAGTGCATAATTTTTTGGGCATTGGTTCCAAAGATTCCATACTTCAGTTTTATGTAGTCTTTTCTAACTTTAAAACAAAAATATTCTGATTAAAGTATCTGTAATAAATAAAAAATAATTCTAAGTGGATGAGGTTAATTACAAATAATAAATGATAAGTGAAATATAAGTCATAACAAGACGACAAAAAATCTTTTAAATATTTCACATAAGAACTGCTTTGAAATTTTCTAGATTGTGAGTTAAACATTTTTAACATTTAAATAAAAATAATTTATGAAATTATTTCAATTTAAATTGCATATGTAACAGACACAGTATATGAGTGAATGAATGAATGAGTGATAATGGTAAAAACAGAAGTGATCTTTTACTGATTAAACAAACTGATTAATTGATAAATTCCAAGGTCATCTCCTCAGTATCTACTATTGGCTTTATGGACTGATTATTTTTTTTTACAAAATGAAAAGAAAAAGAGGCATGATAGTTTCAGATATAAGAGTGGATAGGTGATGATAGTGGTGAATTAAAATATTAAATAAATGACAGAAAATTAGAAGAAAATTATATTACTGATAAATCAGAAGTATGAATAAGGCTTTCTGAAGCATATGCTAAAAAGAAACAAGAATGATAATCATAGCTAAGGATACATACAGAATGGATTGAAAATGAAATCAGTTTGATCTCAAATTCCATTAAAAATATTTCACACCTTCATACATATATATATATATATATATATATATATATATATATATATATATAATATATATATTATATATATATATATATATATATATATATATATATATATAGATGGCTGAAATTTTTAAAACAAAAAGTCAGGTGTTCTAGTACCTGGCTTTTGATGTAAAAACACATTTATAACAAAAAAAAAACAAAAAAAAACAGTGTTAGTCATTTATAGTCGTACCACTTGACTAAGTTCAAAAGGTTAAAAAATCTAGTATTTTATCGGATTAATGATACAAAAATGTCCCTAACTTTTTTACTATTTATGCTAAAAACTTGATCTTTCTATCAGATAATGCAGAATTTAATTTTAAACAAATGTTATTAAATAACTTTTTCTTGTAAAGCTAATAGTTTTCCTTGTATTTCCAAAAAAAAAAAAACATTTTTACTGATAATTTAAACAAAATTTTGTATGTCAAAATGTGACAACTTTAATATCAGTTTGCTTATTTTTTCAGAGCTTTTTATTATTATTAGTTGAAATTTAATTATAAAATTATGTGTACAAGAAATTCTGTAAATAAATTTCTAATTAATGAATGCTATAAAGCTTCCGAAGAATTTCCACCAGGAAGACTGCCAACCTTAAAGCAGGTATTGGAAAGATTCCTTTTTTTCAAAGAGTATAGAACAGAAAATGTTCAAAGAGAAGTTAGTGAAGAGCTTTATAATTTATGGATAAAGTATAATGTTTACCCCATATCTGCAAATGCTATTAAAATGAGATTAAATAATCACCTAAAAGAGTTTCCAAGACTTCTGAATTATGAGAAAAAACAAGGTCCTAAATTTAAATTGGACGCTTCAAAGTTTATAGAAGATTTAAACAAATTATTTGACATATTTCAAAAAGAGTATAAAATTCTAGCTGCTGTAGAAAGAAAATATTTCCTAAAAATGACAGAAGATGATCATAAGTTTTATGAGGTGAGTAACTGAGTATGTTATATGGAAACTACCTACCTATTTTGATTTTATAACTTATAGATATTGGTAAAATACATTTAGTTAAAGTATCAAATAATAAAGTAATCAAAATATTATTTTAATTTAAATGGCATTTTGCATGTAATTTCTTATAAAGAATGAAATCTATCATAGTCTTATTCAACAATGATTATCAAATTTTGAGGCTTTCATTAATTGCACATTTTTTAAATTTTAATGAGGATCCAGAAAACTGAATTTATGGACCCTTTTTTTTTTTTCCAGGAACAAAGAACTGTCAGAAAGGGCTACTGTACTTCAAAAGTACAGTTCTGAAATCAAATTTAAGAAAAGAAACATCCAAGAAATTGAAAGTGCAAAGAAATCCAAAAAAACTGATTACTTAAGAGTCAAAACCAAGTTGTTCTTATCAACTTTATCCAGAAACTGATCAAGAAAGCCCCATTTCAGAATCAGCATCTGAGGAAAACATTCAGCAGTCCTATGTTGAAATGCTTGCAACATCTTCAAACAATGATTCTGATCCTGATTATATTGCAGATGGTCTAAGTGATCAACAAAACAGAAGGGAACTTCAAACATTAGCCGAAGCTTGTGACAGGTAAATGTAAATTATGATGTCAAATAATATCTAAATAAATCTGCACATTGTGTAGCTGATCAGTAACATTTCAAGTATTATATCTAATATAAATCTTTTTTTAGGTATCAAATAAGTGATAGGTCTGGTGCAGCAATCGCTTCTTCTGTATTAGTAGACTTTGGCTTTATAACAAGAGATAAAATGCAAAATGTTATTGATAAGTACCTATATTTTGGAACTACCTACCATATACAATTCATTATACAATATAAACATTTAAAACTAATAATACTGATTACTTACTTTTTCACTAAACATTATTTTTGTGAAAACTAATCTATTTACCTACTAACAAATCCAAACTTTTCAGAAATAAGTTAAGAAGAGAAAGAAATAAATTAAGAAAAGAAAGGTAGAAAGAAGAAGAAAAAGTGCTTGATAACACAGGTGGCATTGGTTTCGATGGAAGAAGAGATGCAACTCTTCAAATCTCTGAAGTAAATGGCAAATACTACACGTCTACAATACTGGAAGACCATTACGTTATCACTGGCAAGCCAGGTAAATAAAATTTAAATATTTTAAACCTGTACATTGTTAATTTAAATGGTAGAGTATTTATTTAAATAGTTTCTGTGAAATCAATTCACAACTTTGCAAACTTAATTTGTTAATTAACAAGTTATTCATTTTTTCAGACGACTTCTATCTTGACCATTTTTCACCAGAAAAGGGAAAAGGAATTGATATCGCCCATGGAATCTATAAGAAGAGTTTGTGGTACGGAATTGGAAAATAGATTATCTCTGGTGAAGGCAGATGGAACAAATGTGAATATTGGTCATAGAAATGGTTCAATAAGATATTTAGAGATGTTTCTTGGAAAACCATTACAACATGATATCTGTCTTCTGCATCTAAATGAGCTACCATTGAGGCATGTTTTCATGAAACTGGATAGCACAACAAGGTCCCGATAAGTTTGCAGGGTCAATTGGGTCGAAACTAAATGGAAACGTGTCTGAATGGGAAGTGGTAAAATTTAAACCAATACCATGCAATGGATTTATTTTACTAGATAATGAAACTTTAGACAGTCTCTCAACTATCTCATTTGCTGCAGCATAATAACTAGTGATGTGGATAACAATTTGGCATTGTTAGAAGTGGACCCAATAAATCATTCTCATTGGCTTGCAGAATTCTCTGTTACTATGCATCTTTAGTGAAACCAAGTAAGAACTTGAAAATGATTGCAGAATTTATAGTAACCATTTATTTTCCAAGTTGGTTCCACATAAAGGTTAATAAAAAATTGACTGATAGAGCTGGAAACTTATTTCATTTGATTCAAAGAGTCAATAAGTTTCCAGATAAAAATGTAAGGGAGATTTGCTACAAAATATTAAACAATAGTTATTTCACACATGGTGAAAATATTTTAGTAGCAATGTTAGCTGATGAAGAAGTTAGGGTAAGAGCTGTTAATAAATTGCTAAATATTAAAGGTCTTAATGAAATATTTACTTGTGAAGATGATTTTGAAGATGGGGTGGTTGAAAGTGAAAGTGAAGATGAACCTGCAAGATGATGAGACTAAATATCCTCCCATGAATAAAGGTGTCAGAACATTTTTAAAGCCAAAAATAAATTTCAACGCATCAAGTTACCACAACACGGTGGAAATATCTATTTACTATGACCACAATGTGAAAAAATTCCACCCATTCTAAATGCAATATCAGAAGTGGAAATCAAAAATTTAATTTATAACCCTATAATATTAAGACACGATTACCAGTCAAAATGTGGAAAGGCACATAAAACTAGTTACTGAGGCTTCTTTAGCGGTATAGTATTAGTCAGTCATGATAGTAGGGATAGGTTAATTAGAAACAAAATTAGATCCAGAAAATTGATGAAAACTTTTCTCTCAAAAAATCATTTTATATTCCAGATTAAGTATTTATTTAAAGTATATGTTTAAATTTAGGCTATTCCGTATTGAATAATTAATATAGTACTTAATAAATACCTCCTTTGTACCTTTGAAATTTTTACATGCACTTCACCAGCTTTGGCATTGGCATCGCATGTGCTACCTAAATTAAAATGGTGCCACACAAAAATTAACCTATATAATCAAATTTACCTAGATTGTTCCCTAAATGAATTCATAAAGTTGTATATTTTGTAAATAATCAAAAATATAAGATTCCGGAAATAAACAGGAAAGTAGGTTTTCTAAAGTGAAAGATAATGACTCTTAATAAATAGGTAGAAACAAATACTTAGATATTCTTATAAAGTTTTCTCTTATAAATAGACAAACATTTGGGGAAAAAAAATTTTTGTTTTGTATACAACTTTTAAACTATTATCTCGACAAAATATTTTTATTCAGTTAAATGTGTTTAAAATTTAATTCTGAATCATTTGGTACCTAAATTATTATGCACTATGCAGGGATGGTAGATTTTTTTT
>SEYY01011797.1:7500-18123 GCA_009176605.1 Armadillidium nasatum | reverse complement strand
ATATTTGTATAACAATAGGCTTTAAAATTACCTTGAATTCCTTCTCGACTATTTTTATAATCACATTGCATTAAATTTCTTTGATGAATCTTAGTTTTCTCGTGAATTTTAAGGTTTTAGAACACTTTTATTACACATTGAGCATAATTTCTTTTTATCATCAAAATAATTCAAATTAAGCAATGATTGATTTGTATTTTTCATATGTTTATTACTTCTTACATGAATTTTAAAATTTTTAATTTTAGTATTACAGATCTCACAAGTTGTCATTTTATTATAGATTTTTTTATTATAAGTCAATTTTGGATTTTGCTCATTCTCAGATCTTGCCATTTTATTATAGATTTTTTTATTATAAGTCAATTTTGAATTTTCAACTTTCTCAGATCTTGCCATTTTATTATAGATTTTTTTATTATAAGTCAATTTCGAATTTTCGTTATTTCATCAATTTATTATTTTTTTAATAACTCAATTTCAAGCAAACCAGCAGTGAGCGTGCTAAAGTAATCATTCAGTTTTTTCGGGAAGGGCCTCGTAGCCTCTAAGCATCCAACCTCCGGTCTTAAACAAACATTTATAAGTAGTATGTAAAACGATGAGCGAGCGAAGCGAGCGAGTACCGGAACATCACCGAATGATAGCGAGCGTAGCGAGCGAAAATGAGGGGGTGTTCCGGTACCATCGTTTTACATACTACTTATATATATATATATATATATATATATATATATATATATATATATATATATATATATATATATATATATATATATATATATATATATATATATATATTAGTTTCTTCGCAAGAAATCGATCCCCGAATTTCTTTGACGGGAACTCCTAAAAAGTTGCCAATTGATGTAACAATGAGATTGTCAAATCAGATGACATTAAGACCTGCTTCATCAGCCCTAAATTATTAAAAGACAACTATTTTTTTTAAAAAAATATAGTTTTCCACTATAAAATTAAAACTGTTTATCCTGGGAATATTTATATTAATTTTGTAGAAAATGTTCCTGGCTTCAATTTTCACTCTTACAACTTGTTTGACAAACTTAAAGATCAGAAGATATTTATCTTTTTCAAGAAAAGGACACGGAAAATCAAGTTTTTCAAAAAAAAAAAAAAAAAAAAGTATACATTTGCTATAAATTTGAAAAAATTAATTTTAAACCATGCTTTTGTTCGTTGTATTCTCTGGATTCATCCAAAACGTCAGGTATGTTTCGATATAAGTTTTTTTAAATTTATAATTTGTATATTTTTTGTTTTCCAAAGCAATAAGTAATAATGGATTCAGAACCTTTGACTTCATCCTCTACAGCTACGAGTGGGGTAAGTACGAGGCAAAAAGAGAAGATTTTTTTTATTGGATATATGTCCCATCAAATTACTGGCAGTAAGTTATTTTCCAATGGTGAAGATTTACGCAGTTTGTTTGCACTAAAAGTCAACTTAAACTAGAAACCAGAGATGCTGCGACGCTCACAATCAAGGAAGTTGTTCTTTTTTGAGATAAAGAAAAGAACATTTAAAAGATTGCATTGCTGAGCTTGAATAACTCCACGGGGAGTGTATTTAGTTTTCCATAGAAAAACAAAAATATGCAGCCAGAATCGTAAGTCAAACTCAAAATAAAAAAAAAGTGGAAGCTTTTAAGTCAAACTCTAATGACCTGTTTGATATTGCACACAAATACGCGCTGAAGAACGCAAATGAATAAGGCAAACAGTTTTTGCTCCTTCAGAGACAAAAGAGATGTACTGATTGCATGGGAGAAGTTGATATAAAATTCCAACAGCAGAAGAACGAAGAACAGAAAAAATGAGACGTTAAGACTAGAAAAATCAAAACTGAAGCCTGTGGGTAAGCCTAGATTGTAGTTTAAATGTAGTAGCTAGTGCCAAACTGGATCTCTTTTGTTGTACCTACCAAGTACCTTGGTGATCTTTTACCTTGATAAATATGTTTGTTGTTTTCAAATTAATGTATTTCTTTTGTGTTTCAAATCGTTTCTTTCCGTCGTTTTCTAGATGACAAAGGTGTAGAAATGAAATTTTAAACACAAGCAGTGCTTTAGAAGAAGAGGAATCACATAGAAATTAGGACATAGAAGAGAAGGATTATGAGGACTTTCAGGACACAGGAATTGACACATCACAACCGAAGAAAAGAAAGTACTGCCGAGGAAATGAAGATTTTATCACAAAGAAATTACCAGCATTGTTAGATAGACGTAATATTATCTGATCGAGAAGCTGTTAGGATTGTTTCGTCTACTGCCGAAGCATCTTCAGAGGTTTCCAAATCAGTAGGACTACAGTACGATTCACAAGCCCGCAGAAAAAAATTTCGAGACAAAAGAGTACAGATTATTAAAAATGGGTTTGATAATTCAGATTTACAAGGTGCTGTCCTACATTGGGATGGGAAATTGCTCCCAGATATATTGACTAAAGAAAATGTACAGAGGTTGGCAATTTTGATAAGATGTAGTGATAAAGAGCAGTTGATAGGAGTAGCTCATATTGAAAAATAACAAGGGATGTACCCAGGCAAAAGCGGTCTTTCTAAAGTGAAAAAATGGGAGGCAGTAGAAAAAAAATAGAAGCAATATGTTTTGACAATACTACTGTCAATACTGGTGGTCTCTTGAGAGGAACCTGTATTTTATTAGAACAATTATTTGAAAGAGATCTTTTATACTTGGAATGTCACCTCCACATTTCAGAAGTAGTACCAAGGGAAGTTTTGATTGAAAAATGGGTTCAACTACTGGCTCTCAGCCTGACATTTTTAAAAGATTTCAGACAGGGAGGACCAATATATATAAATATATATATATATATATATATATATATATATATATATATATATATATATATATATATATATATATATATATATATATATATATATATATATATATATATAATATTGGTTTGATAATGAAAATGTTAAATTTAAAATAAATAAAAATGATCTCAAACAGATTTTCAACGTAATTACAAAATGCACGACATCTGCCCAGAGAAGATTGTAAAAAATTTTTTACAGTTGTTTAATACTTTTAGGTAGTTTTTTTCATAAAACATTTCTTTCAGAGCAGCAGGTGCTATGTATCAGGCTAGGTGGATGCAAAAAGCTATTTACTGCCCAAATTTTTTGTTTTCAGGTATCAATTTTCTTTAAGTAGCTCCAAAGATAGATATTATCAGAAGTATTTGTTTATTCATAATTAATGTATATGAAAAAGTTTGGTTTAATGCTCTTAATTAAGCTACATTGGCTCCCAACAAAGATTTACAGTTGTTTGAAACCTTAATTAATTATGAAAAATTGATGGAGACATTTCAAAGGTGTCATTGTCTAAATTTGAACCCAGAGGAAGTTGCTTTCGTTTTTTACATAAAAATTTGGACAAACAAATCAAATAGAACATAACTTCGAAACTATTGTCTTTTGAGAAAAACAGTGATGATGGTGCTGATTAGCTAAACAAGCTCATTGAGCTTGAGGAGGAAAACATACAAGAAGATAGAATAGATAAAGCTCAATCTTTTTTGGACAAAGAAGTCGATTACTTTATTACACCACTAACATTCAACTTCTTCAAAAGGTTCAACATTTCAACTCATTTCTTACATCTCGATTCGAATGTTTGGAATGAAGACCTAGATTTCTTGAAAAGACAGGATTGTCAAACATTTTGTGGTTGTTACCGACACAGCCGAAAGAGGTGTCATATTAATTTAATCCAAGACTACAATGCGAGCATAATAAAAGATGAAGAGCAAATTCAATTATTTTGAAAGTAGTTACTGAATGTCGAAAATTATTCCCAAACGCAAAACCTCTACCACTTACTTGATTCTATTGACAAATCTGACAAATCTACCTATTATTATTAATTTTATGTATTATTATTAATTTATAATTAATAGTTAATTTAAACATAAAACCTGTTCTGTTGTTATTACTTTTTATTTCTGAAGATTGTTTTGTTAACAATTAAGTTGTGTTGTTAATTATTATGTTTTGATTATAATAAAAGATTGCTTCATATGTCAATATTTTCTTTCTTCTCTCCCCCCCCCTCTATCCCACTCCATCCATTCACCACCTGTTTGAAAATATATTTTTTGAAATGCATTTTGCTTGAACTTCTTGATGCTAAATAACTTAAAAATAGTAGAAAAACATTAAAATAAAAAAAACAAATTATCTACTTAAGAGAATATGAACATGTTATTGAAGAAGTCGACTTTCAAGGTTTGGAACATCACTGGTCCTCAAAAGAGGAAGGTATCTTCAGATCTGTATGTTTGTTAAGCAAATTGTGGAATTTAAATTTCAGACCATAAACATTCTCTATAAAACAAAAATGAAAAACACGTTCCTAGGATACACCGTTTTAATTTTAAAGCGGAAAACACTTCATTTTTTTAGAAAGATAGCCGTTTTCTAAAACTTTAGGGCTCATGAGGCAGAACTTAACGTTATTCTATTGAACTGAAACTTTAACAATCTCATTTTTACCCCAATAGGCAACTTTTTGAGGATGCTGGCGAAGATACGAGGAAATAATATTCCACTTACGTTTTGCGACACACTATATATATATATATATATATATATATATATATATATATATATATATATATATATATATATATATATAATATATTATATATATATATTAAATCTACATCTACATCTACATCCTCTCCCAGGAAGGGTTGTTACCCTGTCAGTGGAACCAACATCTTTCCCCAACTGCTCTTAAAAGTTCTCCCAGAGTCCTCTAAAAGATCATGTATTTCTATCGTTGGTCTCAATGCCGGTCCATGAGTCTTATAGAAACTCTCAGGTAGGGTTTTCACCCTTTCAGTAGGACCAGCATCGTTTTCCAAGCTAACTTCTAAACAATCTCTCCAAGAGCTCTCCAGAAGATTGTGCTTCTCTGAGCTATGGTTCCCAATGCTGGTTCTAGAGTTATTACAAGCCTTTGGCAGAGAATCACAAGGCCGGGTGGCTAGTCCTGTCGTCCTCGCTTTTAGTCTCCTCATATGATCCAATCCTGTCGTCGATTTTCATACTCATATTTAAAATAAAATAAATAATATATATATATATATATATATATATATATATATATATATATATATAATATATATATATATATATATATTATATATATATAGGTCAGCCTTCACTTCTACATACTTACATATTTCAAAAACTACTGAACCTACTTAAAAAAGGAAAGTATTTTTGGAATCCTTTTCGAATTTTGGGTGAGAAAATTATAAAATATTTGAAAATACATAAAAAAAAAAAAATGTTTTTGTACGACAATTGATGAACTAACAAACTTAATTTTGGTGCTATACCGTACCCCTCGACCCGTGAGTGATGATGATAGTGTTGGTTACTTTTCCTGTCGACGATTTGGGGTATTTTCTCGTTTTTTTCCAATTTCGAAAATTTTTTTAAAAAATGACATTGCCAGGCGTACGATTCTTATCCGCGCTATACAAGAGTAAAATTTACTTACGTAATAAACGTATTATAAGAAATTTATTTTTTTATTTCCCAATTTTTCTTACCTAAAATTCGACAAGGATTCCAAAAATATAATACTTTTAAACGTAGGTTTAGTTGTTTTTTTTTTCAATATTTAAGTATGTAGAAGTGAAATCTGGCCATAATATATAATATATAATAATATATATATATATATATAATATATATATATATATATATATATATATATATATATATATATATATATATATATATATATTATATATATATATATATATACCAGCTACTTTTTGAAGAACACTGACCCGTCTCGTATTCTAAATATTTATCAACCTTTTGAAACCACTTTATTAAAACAATGAAAAATAAAACGTTAAAATTGAGATCAACAAAGAGTAAAAAATAGTATATTATAATTGTAGAATAAAAGATTATTTCGGTACGTTTCAGATGACAATAGTTTGGTTCCCTCTTCCCGAAGCAAATGAGGGGAAAGTGAAAAAATGATGAGGATCTAACATACATGTAAGATAAGAGAGCGGGAAATTTAAAAGTTGAGAAAATGCTGCCTTTGACTGTCGGACGTAAGATGAAAATATTTCTTGGAGATGGATTTTAGAAAATTACCGACAACGTTTTCGATATCAAAACAAACCTGTAGAGACATTAAAATTTTCTGTAAATTTGATAAAAAATTATTCAATAAGACGATTAAGGGTTTTTGAATTAGATTCAAAAATAAAACTGACATTATTCCAATCTATTGAAAGTTCTTCTGTAATATAAAGAAAAATGGCGTTACTATGGTTACATCTTCTTACATCAACTTTGTGTTGCTTTAAACGAAACTACAAAGTTTTCATGGTTTCTCCAACACATATCATTTCGGCATGTGCTATATGAACCCTATAAACACCTTTCGATTTCTCTATATGTGTGTGGTATTGTTAGATATTAATGTACAGGTTAACGTATCTGGGAATGTGAAAACAAGATGTATATTATATAAAGATGCCAGATAAAACTGCATTTATTTATTATTATTATAATTCTTATAGAAATGTGATAATGCCCTGAGGTACTACTGCTTAAGAATAAATTGTTGTGTGTATCCGAGAGTTAGGAATTGGTGGAGTATAAATACGATTTCTTCATCTAGGTAGATAGAATCGGTAAATATAAAGGAGCGGGAAAAGGTGTTAAAAATGATATTTTGTTTTATATACATATAGGGTGATCAGAAAAAGCTTGTAATAGTGGGTTGCAAGAAGTTGCCTTTCTATAAATTTTGAAAGAAAACTTATTATCATTTCTGAACATTTTTGAAATTTACGAACGAAAAACTTTTGAATGCTAATCTTCCCATTACTATCACCAATTTTATAAACCTATCATGAAGCCAAATGTAGTCACTTTTAGTAATAGATATTATTGACAAACATGGAATAATGCAGGTTTAATTTTTACATCTAATTCAAAAAACCTTAATCATCTTATTGAATAATTTTTTTATCAAATTTACAGAAAATTTTAATGTCTTAACAGTTTTTTTTCCATTTTTGGTATTGACAGCGTTGTCGGTAATTTTCTAAAATCCATCTTCAAGAAATATTTTCATGTCACACCAGACAATCAAACTCAGAATTTTCTCAACTGTTAAATTTCCCGCTCTCCTGTATCACATGTATGTTAGATCCTCACAATTTTTCACCTTCTCATTTGCGTCGGAAAGAGGAAACCAGGCTGTTTTGTTACGAAACGTAACGAAATATTTTTTTTATTCTTCTCCTGCTGCTATGTCGTTTTTTCTCTCTTTATTGATCTCGTTTTAATTTTTCATTTTTTGTTGTTTTAATAAATATATTATATATATATATATATATATATATATATATATATATATATATATATATATATATATATATATATATATATATATATATATATATATATATATATATATATTCCTTATTTTTTAACTCCTTATTCGGAGTCCTTCGTAAAAATATATATGGCATTTTTTTTTTTATTCTGATATAAGAAAACAATTGTAAATCACTTAAGCACCTTACATTTTGCGACATCTTTTTAAAGCTCGCAAAAATTTTTCTAAAAATGACTTTTATTCTTCTCAAGGGATTTTAATTCAATAAAATAAAATCGGATCAAACATGTTGAGAACGTGTTTGTATTTGGCCTCTGGGAAAGTAACTCTCCAGTTTACCTCTATTTATTTATTTATTTATTTATTTATTTATTTATTTTTTCTCAAATTTACAGTCATTTATTTATCCTTTTACTCTTCTCTCACACTGTCTTCTTTAATTATTTTTATCAGTTAATTTTTACTTCTTCATTGATTTTGCTATAACCAAAATTATATTTTTCTCTAACATATCTATTATTATATATATATATATATATATATATATATATATATATATATATATATATATATATATATATATATATATATATATATATATATATATATATATATATATATATATATATATATATATAATATATATAATATATAATAATATATATATATATATATATATATATATATATATATATATATATATATATATATATATATATATATATATATATATATATATATATATATATATATATATATATTATATATATATATATATATTATGTATATTTATTTATTTATTTATTTATATTAGAGATTAAAAGCACTGTCAGTTAATAACTATTTAAATCTCCTTAATCTGTTATATTTTACCGAAAGAAAAAGAATTTCATTGGAATATTTTTTCGATACGAGAAATAAAATATTTTAACAAAGTAACATATCAGAATTGAGAGAAACAAATAAACAATTGATCGTTTTCGATCTCCAAAGGGACATTGCAATCGTGATTAACATCTATCAACTTAAAAGGCTTTTGGATTTTACAATGATGAGAAAAAATATAGAGATGACCACTTGTCTTTTCCTTTTTTTAACTATGATAAAAAGAAACATATATATATATATATATATATATATATATATATATATATATATATATATATATATATATATATATATATATATATATATATATATATATATATATATATATATATATATATTACTTATTTCTTTTTTCGTTTTACTTTTCAATTTTAATACAAAATGTAAATGAAAAATTATCAATTGTGATTAAAATGAAAATGTAGCAAATATGTTTTTGAATTAGCTTTCAGTTACGCTGAAAAATGAAATAAAAAGTTAAAATTTTTTACTTATTTTACAGTTCACTGAGCAATGTAAATGATTTTTTCCTTTTTTATATCTATACACAAAGATAAAATATTTTTCCCAAATGTAACTTCGTTCTTTTTATCTTTCATTTAAAATGAAAAACGAATAAGGAGGTTAACATTTTTCTTATATTCCTATCATGATTATCATAAATGATTAACTATTTTTTAACTTTATCTCCAATTTGACTTGACGATACATTGGTTAAATATTTTCAGTTGCCATTTATTATCCGAGCTCTATTTCACTGATTAACAGCAGATTAACTTTGCCAGAGTTTACATTTTGATATTATATATATATATATATATATATATATATATATATATATATATAATATATATATATATATATATATATATATATATATATATATATATATATATATATATATATATATATATATATATATATATATATATATATATATATATATATATATATATATATATATATAATATATATATATATATATATATATATATATATATATATAATATATATATATATATATATATATATATATATATATATATATATATTATATATAATATATATATATATATATATATATATATATATATATATATATATATATATATATATATATATATATATATATATATATATATATATATATATATATATATATATATATATATATATATATATATATATATATATATATATATATATATATATATATATATATATATATATATATATATATATATATATATATATATATATATATATATATATATATATATATATATATATATATATATATATATATATATACACCGTGGCTCAAACGGTAAAGTGATTGACTCACGTGCTTGAGGGCGCCGGTTCGATCCCACTTCGGGATCCTAGGTATATACTACAACCTAGAAAAGTTCCTCTCCTCGAATAGAACAATGCCCGTGAGATGTGAACATTTTTATAAATAAAAAAAAAATAAATATATATATATATATAATATATATATATATATATATATATATATATATATATTATATATATATATATATATATATATATATATATATTATATATATATATATATATATATATATATATATATATATATATAATTTAGAGAAAAGCATAACTGATCGTTTAGTTATATTTGAGAAAATTTAAAAAATTTTACCTTAATTTGTTGATTTTTTATGATTTTATTTTTTCAAGCTGTATAAAAAGCTTAATTTCCATTGTTTTTTTTCAGAAATTTATATAATTGAGATAATGCCTTTTACAAAAGAAGATAAAATTCTTATTAAACATTATCGAATGGAGAAGAAGTATGGCAGAATTAAATTATGACATGAATTCCCTCACAAAGGATGGACTTTAGGAGGTTTAGACACTCTGTTAAAGAAAATTGATGAAACTGCAATCATTAAACGAGAAGCAGGAAGCGGGCATCCCAAGACGACTAGAAGTGACAATAACATCAATGAAGTTTTACATTTAGTTTTAGATTGACAAGATTGTTTGATCTATAATAAAGTAGAAAATGTGCATATGAAGACTCCAAATTAGAGAGCAAGTATATAACACAACAATAATTCCTTTGACTGAAAATTGAGAAATGGGAACAGAGTTGGTTTTCTATCAGCAAGCTCAAACACTTCAAGTTTAGCAAAGTGGAACTTAAAATAAAAACCTTGAATGATACAAAAACTGATTAATAATACCAAGAATGAGTGTGTGGGTGAAGGCGTGAAAATGTGACTAGAAAATAAACTAACCATTGGTGTTCAGCTGAACGTTCC
>SEYY01011797.1:0-2500 GCA_009176605.1 Armadillidium nasatum | reverse complement strand
ATTCAGACTGACGGAGCAAGTAGCATAAATTTGATGCACTCTTATTATTACTATTATTATTATCATTATTATATATTATTATTATTATTATTATTATTATTATTATTATTATTATTATTATTATTATTATTATAATTACAATTATAATAATAATTATTATTATTATTATTATTATTATTATTGTCATACACGGTAAAATGACCTAAATATGTCAAGCGCCATCATATAAGTCTCCCCATGGTTTATAAAGGCAGAAGACCATAAATCTTTGAGATAGTAGAGTATATCATCAGCAGACCTATAATGTCGAAAGCCATACTGATGATCAGAAAGAAGGGAATGGGATGCCAGATGATCTAAGAAATGAGAGTTTAGAAGCGTTTCAAAGATTTTAGACAGAATACAAGTGAGAGCTATAGGGCGATAGTTGGAAGAATCAGAGCAGCTATCTTTCTTCTCAATAGGTTGTACTAAAGTGCGCTTCTAGCACTGAGGAAAAGTACTAGTATTGAGGAATAGAAAGAAAAGTTGAACAATGGAGGGAGCCAGCTCGCCTTCCTAACGTCCATAGATTTCAGAAGCTCATGCACCTGATCAAATGTAATCGCAAGTAAAGACATGGGACACTTGCGAGGAGAAGAAAACTAGAAAGATTTATCAGAGGGAGAATTTAAGAGCTCGGCGTACCTTCGTTTGGTGAAAGTTTGCTTTGCTCTTTGAAGCGTATCACTGCAATGATTCCGAACTGAATGAAAATTAGCAAATTTAATAGGAGGAGTGTTTTTTAACTCGATACGCGGTCTCTAGCCTGAATTGCACAAGAGTAAGTGCGATCAAACCATGGATTTTGAGGAAATAAAAATTTAGATGAAGAAAGGATGAACCTACTCATCCCCTCAACGATTACAGCCCTCACGTAATCGGCAGAAACGAAGCTTCTTCAGAAACAAAGCAGTCCTTCTAGAGATAATTGGTTTTGAAGCTCCCTCCCAGTCAGCCCCATCAAAGTGCTAGAGTATGCGCTTAGGGCAGATTTGGGAGAGAAAACGTGAAAATTTAGAGAAATTTAATTGGGGTCAGAGTTAAAAATAGGTGCAAAGATAGCGTATTTTCAGAGAGGAGGACAAGTAGTAAAGCATAAGTCAAGAATGTTCAGCAATTAGATGGGATGATCTGGAATGTGTGTTGGTTACTCTAGATCTTTGAGAATGCTGAATGATTCGGCTTCTTCTCCTCTTGATCAGTATGAGGTCAGTATGTCGTGTGCATAGAGAAACTCAGTATTTGTATGTGAAGATGTAACAGCCTCGTGAGAAGTAGTCAGGTACTAAAATAAGATAGAAAATATATTCTATTTGGAGAACAGTAGCAGAAACACATGATTATTGTAATTTTAGGAATAAAGATATTAAGTCACGTAATATCGAAGTTAGAAGATTCAATATATAAGAAGCGTCCACTTTTAGAACAGAAATTATGAAATAAGTTATAGCTGGATATATTAAAATAGTTAGAGGTTAGGATGAAAGTTAGAGAGGTGGTATTCCACAGACGATAAATTGGAGCATAAACCATGGGCATTGGCAAAGTGTATAGTGAGCGCACGCCTGCACACACCTGACATTCTACACACGCCACGATTAAAACAAACAAGAAGACAAACAAAGAAACAAATAAACATGCAAACAAACAAACATACGAGGAACCAAACAAGCAAACAAGCGAAAGAACAGACAAACACAAAATAAAGTGAAATTGAAATAATACCTACATTAAGAAAATTAAATTTTAAAACTTTAAAATTTACTTGGAATTTAAAATTTTAAACTGTACACCTAAAACACATAAAAACACTAGCAAGCCCATTCCATTTTGTAACCAATAACAAATTTTCAAAATTAAATATATGAATGCGTGTTAAAATGATTTTAAATGATTTGAAGTTAGTAGCTTTAAATTATAACAACTATTAAAGGAGTTTTGTACATCTAGAATAAAACCTTCTATAATAATAAAAATGAAACCTGTATTAAATTAAGAAAAATTAAAAAGTTAAAACTAGTACTTATCTTCAACAATGAAGATTATTTCTACATTAAAACATTTTCGAATTCCACTATGTATCAACAGATTGTTAAAACAATTTAATTAAAAGAGAACAATGATTTAAAAATAGATAAAAAATGAAGCACAATTTCACTTAACACATACACGACATGACTAGGAAAAGGTAAAACGGAACCATGAAAGTACCTGAAAAATGGGGTGCTGTGGCTACGCCACCACTTAGGGGTGGAGTGAGGGGGACGGTGTATATTCCTTCGGGTGGGGTTGAACCCACAAAAAGGGGGGTGGCTAAAAAAAGTAGAGTTCTGAAGGTAAGCCACCCTCCCTAAGTGGGTACTCTTTTCCACGGAATTGGCCAGTAACCCTAAAAAGAGTCTGGATGAAGTCTGGGCTTTCAACATTGTAGAAAATAACCTCACGAAAGAGCTTGACG
>SEYY01011795.1:30000-39312 GCA_009176605.1 Armadillidium nasatum | reverse complement strand
GACGTCATCAACTACATCATATTTAGATAGCGGATTATGCGGTATAAAAATCTTTGAATACCTTTTTAAATCGTACTTTATTACTGTTTCTTGTGCTGGTAGTTATTACTTCTCGTTATTTTCACATTTACAATATGTTTATTGTTGTTAAATCATATATTTGGTCTTTTATTAATTAATTGTATTGATTTGCTTTTCTTTTTTTACATATGTTTTGGGTGGTGTGTAAAACATCAAGTTTCCTGCCGGTGCAGAAACTTTTTTTTTTTTTTTTTTTTTTTTTTACGGTGAAGCTTTTGCAAAAGTGGGTAGGCCATGAGTCCCTGACCCAAACCAACCAACTAAGTAAAAGCAAAACGAAGAGGAAAGAAGCCATCATTTGTTTAATGAGTATCTTACTTTGTTTTGTGATAGTAGGTAACTTTTTATGTAAGTTTTAAATATTCTCTCCGAGTAAATCAGCTGGGTGCTATATTTTTTGCTTTAAAACGAATTGCTTATACCTATATAGGATCACCTGTGTACACATATATTTATATTGTGGGATGACGATTAGAAACAATAATTGTAAATCTAGACCATTGTGCGCTATGTAGTTTATTTCCATGCAAGAGAATACGAGTAAACCATTTGATATTTACTAGTAAATTTGTAGTTGTAGGTATTTAATAATAATTGTTAGTAGAGTATCTCATCAAATAATACTTTAGATCTATGTAAGTGAAAATACTATTCCTTAAATAAAAAAAGTTTTGACAATTTCTAAGGTGAGTTGTTTAATTTCTACTCTATTGAAACTATAACTCATATTACGAGATGCATTAAATATAGCCGAATTAATTGTGGAAGACTATTTTTGTATATCAAATACACCAAAAACCTAAGAATTTTAAAGACTCCTATTATTATACATGGTAACTGTCATTTTGAAAATTGGTTTATTAGTAACCAAGTATATACTTGGTAGTCAATATTTTTTATATGCATGCTATATAAACATTTTTCTATAGGGAGCTTTACTCTCATACTCTCCAATCCATGAGTTGTTGGGAGCTTGCTTACCTGAACTATATTTCAATTTTTATTGAATATTTTTATATTAATTTACTGCTCTATTGATATTGAAAATGGCAGCCTTCATATACTATAATAGAACTATCAAAGCATTCTAATGCAGTTGAACCTTATCCATTTATAATCAAATAGTGCAAGGATCTTTCTCAGTAAGAGACATTATTATATTATTATTGTTACTTATTATTGGTAGTGGTAGTAGTACCATATTCATGGACTTTATTTATTTATTTTTTTATACTAAAAAGATTAAATATTTCCAAATTCATTAGATATAAGTGTAATATACAGAATAGCAAATTTATTCCCTAAAATTACTGGAAGACTTAAAATTTTACTAAAATATATTGACATTTTTAATTTAATAGAATGTAAAGTTATACAAGCTTTGTGATATATGAAACTTATTAACAAATTTAGAGCTATCATTTTAAATTATATATTATATATATATATATATATATATATATATATATATATATATATATATATATATATATATATATATATATATATATATATATATATATATATATATATATATATATATATATATATATATATTATTATATTATATATATATATATATATAATTATTATATATATATTATATATATATATATATATAATATATGTATATTATATATTTAAATACATGCGCGGTCACAGGAAATTGTAGGGTTACTTAGAACTATTTACAAGAATATTTTTAAATGAAATTTATGGTTTGTTGCTTCTCAATATTTTCTACATTTTCTATCTGAATCACAATCTTATCTTAATAGCAAAAGGAATAAAAAAAATTTTTAGGATTGACTACAGTTACAGTAGGTATTGTAAATAATAGTAAACCTATTGTGTGCATGAACTGTGGGCTGAGAATTGAACAGTCATTGATAGGGTTTTGTAACCTCACATTCTTTTATTTTCTAATGTTAAGTCATTTTCTGGATTATAAATTCGTATTTTGCCCTATGGGGAAACATTTAAACATATTTTCTAATAGGATACTATCATTGATAAATAAGAATTTGTAGATAGTAAATTTATATACAGAGTAGAATTTTTTATTTTTTATTAAATATTTAGTTCATTACTGTAACAATCTCTATTTGATTTTCTTTATGGAATATTTAATTATATATACACTATATATAGTGTGTATTTAATGTTCATTGACAAGACATACTGGTATTTCTTAACCTTGTACCATTCATTAAGTCAGATTTGTCCATAAACTTACCCAAAATTTGCATAGAAATATTAATAGTTGGTTAATTAAGGTTAAATAATTCTTAAATTAGTTTTTAATTGATTAACTTTAATGTTTATAAATGGACTTTAAAAACCTTGTAATGTAAACCTATATACAGATAATTGGCCAGTTAAATTACTAGAAAAATAAGTTTTAAATTTCCTAGCTATAAAAGCCTTTTGAAAATGTTATATATTATTGTTTTAAATCTTATATCCTAGCATTTGTTACATGATTTTTAAATATTTTCTAAGCAAATATAAAAAAGTCAGCTGCTAGTACAGAAAGTTATAATGCACAGATTTGTAAATGAAATCTTTAATTTTTATCCTTTTCAGGTTAGTATTTAAAACATTATTTACCACAAATTATAAAATATACTTTTTCATACCATCTTAAATTCTCAAATATTATTGAATAAAAGAAATTAGTTCTTTCTGAACTGAAGATCAATTTTTCTACTATAGCATAAAAACTGTATAGGTAAGTAGCTCTTGTTATATATATATAATATATATAATATATATATATATATATATATATATATATATAATATATATATACCTATATATATCTTATTATCTATATATATATTAATATATTATATATTATATATATATATATATATATATATATATATATATATATATATATATATATATATATATATATATATATATATAATATATATATATATTATATATATATATATAATATATATATATATATATTATATATATATATATATATATATATATATATATATATATATATATATATATATATATATATATATATATATATATATATATATATATATATATATATATATATATATATATATATATATATATATATATATATATATATATATATATATATATATATATATATATATATATATATATATATATATATATATATATATATATATATATATATATATATATATATATATATATATATATATATATATATATATATATATATATATATATTATATATATATATATATATATAATATATATATATATATATATATATATATATATATATATATATATATATATATATATATATATATATATATATTTTTTTTTTTTTTTTTTTTTTTTTTTTTTTTTTTTTTTTTTTTTTTTTTTTTTTTTTTTATTTTTATTTTTTATATTTAATATATTATATATTATATATTTATATATATATATATATATATATATATATTATATATATTATATATATATATATATATATATATATATATATATATATATATATATATATATATATATATATATATATATATATATATATATATATATTTTGGAATATTAATTACTATTTTGTCTTGACAGAAATGAGTGATTTTACTGTGAACTTGAGTATTGGCTTAATTAAAGCAGGTGTTTTTGTCTATGATCTTGTAACTTATCCATTTTATGCTGTGGCTAACAAGCCATGGAACTATCAACGGGAAAAGAAAATCCAGGTTTGTTTTCATAATTTTAAAATTTTGTGTATTTGCCATTTTCAAGCCTTTGGTATAATAACTATGGTCATAGTTGTCAAATAATATCTAATTAGAAACTTTTTTTCAACATAAGCTCTTAAAATTGATTTTGATACTGGTTATGAATACCTTAAAACTAATAGAAAATAGAAAGTCCTAAAATAAAGGAATAATGGGAAATAAGAAATAACTATTTATATATAGAATATATATATATATATATATATATATATATATATATATATATATATATATATATATATATATATATATATATATATATATATATATATATATATATATATATATATATATATATTGCAGGCAAAGGTGGTTCCATCTACTGATGGTTTGTGCTATCGTTCAACCAGAGGAATATCAAATATACAAGTAGAACTTAAGAAGAATAATATTGATACTCTTGCAAAATATCATGATTATGCATGCAAGAAATTTGGCAATAGAGAAGGTTTTGGGACGCGAAAAATATTTAATGAGTTCAATGAGACACAACCAAATGGAAAAAATTTTTAAAAAGGTATATATATATATATATATATATATATATATATATATATATATATATATATATATATATATATATATATATATATATATATATATATATATATATATATATATATATATATATATATATATATATATATATATATATATAAAATTGCCGGTTTCCTATACATTGACATGAAGCTATTTTCATTAAAAAAATGTTTCTCCCATTATTTAAACTCTTTACAAATTGACTATTTTAATAACTTTCCCTATTTATTTGCTCTTATGTTCATTTTTTTTTTTTTTTTTTTTTTGTCATTTTTCATTTATCGTAAGTACATTTTTCATATTGGATTTAAACCAACCCTTTACACACTAGCAACAATCATTGATTAAATTCTCCTGTCTTTGATTTAATTTCAGTTCCGGAAATAGTGAAAAGAAAAAAAATTTGTATATGGATAATATAATGAATTTAAAATTAAAATAAAGAAATAAATTTGTTTCTCAAATTTAAAAACTAATTTTAACATGCCAACATACAAAACAAAATAAATGTTGAGTTGCATCATCGACTTTGAGTAACGTTTTGGTCTTATTCAAGCTTTGAGATGTTGAAAATCTTAATGTTTCAAAGATAAATTTATCCTTTACCTTTCATATTTTAATAACGTGTTGAAATTTGTATTCATTCATTCTAATTAATACTAAATTTACTACTTACTTCAAGTAAAAATATAATTTGATTAATTCTTGCTTACTACAGTGAGGATTAAACACTATTTTTTACACCTTTTACCTATTCTGATTGTATACTTTTAATTCTCACAACGAGAATACATAACCCTCCAATTGTACTAGTAATCTAAACTCTTACTCTTTAATATTTGAGTTTATAATTTTGATAGATTATACTTAGCATCCGTGGGTAAAAGCTATATAATCTAAACCTTTGACTACAACCAGTTTCGAATTAAACAAATATTTAGTTTAAAAATACTTTCATAGTCTAAATTAGAATAGAGATAATTATCTTTTGTGTTTACACTTTTAATTTCGTATTCATTTCCCCATAATTTTCCCATTTGCTTTTTTTTAAATAGGAATGCCAGAATATACAATGCTGATTTTGTTTTTGCTTTGATTTTTTCATTTTTGTCATTATATAATCTATTTCACATGTTGTTAAAAAAATCTACGGCATACAAACACACAATAGTAAATAAAAATTTGATAAAGAATTTTATTTCTTTTAAGATATGGTATCCTTGGTTTTATTTCTTTAAGAGTTAGATAATAAAAATACCATAGTTTCTTTTTATACTTAGAAAAATTGTATAATATACACAAAATAAACGTTTGCAATGGCAATTTAATATACTTTTTTTAATTACAAAAATAGGCATTTGAATTCTTAATGCAACTTTAATAATAAAAATATTTTAATTTTCAGTATGAAATGGGTGATTATTCCTGGTATACGTTTTCTGAAGCCAATGACTTAGCCAAAAACTTCGGACGTGGATTGAGATCCATTGGCCATCAACCCAAAGAAAATATAATTATTTTCTCAGAGACTCGCGCTGAGTGGTTTATATCCGCAATGGGTGCCTTTAAACAAAGCATTCCAGTTTGCACTCTCTATGCCACACTCGGAGAAGATGCTCTGATACTTGGCATTAATGAAACTGAGGTAATTTACAACATTCAAAGTGGTTAAAAAAAATTATTTTAAATGTGGTTAGAATGAAAAACATTCAAGATTCGTATGAAGCACGCTAGTTTTCTTTAGTTTATTTCCAGTTTTTAAACAATCTAAGTACATTTTATTAATATGTAATAAAATCACATTAAACATTTCTTTTAACTTTAGTATCTATCATAATTTTAATTCACTTTTCTATGAAGCAAAATTATATATATATATATATATATATATATATATATATATATATATATATATATATATATATATATATATATATATATATATATATATATATATATATATATATATATATATATATATATATATATATATATATATATATATATATATATATATATATATATATATATATAATTTAATATTTTTTTTTCTAGGTGAGACATATTGTTGTATCTCACGAACTCCTTCCAAAAATTAAGAATATTTTATCGCAATGCCCAAAAGTGAAAAGTCTAATTTATTTCCCTGATCAATTAAAAGAAACTGACAAAAGCGGATGTCCCGGTATCGAATTTTTCTCTTTTCAAGAAATAGTGAAAAAAGGAGACAGTTACATTATTGATGGTAAGCTTATTATATTATTAATATAAATGGTGTTATTTTGGGAGTTTTTAGATTCTTTGACTAAGAGTTAACTATACACATTAAATATAAATAACTTAGGTAATGGTGGTTATTATTAAGCATTTGAATGAAATTCGGGTATCATCCGATTCAATGTACATAATTTTTCCTGCAGGATTTTGATTTTAATTTTTTTGTATACCAGCTTAATTAGGAAACTTATTCTATTTGTTTTACAGAGTTAAAAATTAATGGTTATTAATTAAATTTTAAATGAGTAGGTTTTCAATATTTATATTTTGCTGCTGTTAATCAGATTGTTTTATTTATTTGCAGATGTTCCTCCTCTGCCTTCTGACACTGCAATTATAATGTATACATCGGGATCCACAGGAGCTCCTAAAGGAGTTATTCAGTCTCATTCCAATTTAGTTAATGCAATTGCTGCATTTGGTGATGTCTTAAGTCCTCAAGCCGATGATACTTTTCTTGCTTATTTACCTTTGGCTCACGTCTTGGAATTAATTGCTGGTTGGTATATATATATATATATATATATATTATATATATATATATATATATATATATATATATATATATATATATATATATATATATATATATATATATATATATATATATATATATATATATATATATATATATATATATATATATATATATATATATATATATGCTCATTTGTTAATAAAATTATCCAGTTCTGCAAAAAAATTGTGATACAAAACTAAGAAAATTGCTTATTTATAACATTATTAAAGTAGGTAAAAGCAACTATTAATAGATTCATGCTTTAAATATTGGTTTGAATTATAAACCAGTGCACCTTTTCTTGATTGAAATGGGGTATATTTAGAATGCAATAGACAAATAATGCGAAAGTTAAATAAGTAACTGAAGGCCTTTTCAAATTAAGACTGAAACTTTGATTAAATTTACTTTATTTTGGAAGTTTAGTATAGAAAAGTCAAATTATCATTCATTATTTTTATTATTAGAATCTATAATGATGATCTATGGAGTTCGACTTGGCTATTCTTCTCCATTAACAATGACAGACAGATCAACAAAAGTCAAAAGAGGTTGCAAAGGAGACGTTTCAGTCCTTCATCCTACATTTATTCCAGCTGTTCCGGTATGTTGGTGTATAATCATATGTTTTTTATTAATTTTATCTATTGTTTCCAACCTATTTCTTAGCAATTGTTGCCTGTTCTGGTACCTAATTTAAAAATACTTTCACATTTTCTTAATATGGTAACCATTTTCATCATTCTCTAATATAGGTGGAAACAAAAGTTAAAATTGTTTGATTTTTACATGTCTCATTTTACAGTTAATCTTGGATCGTATTTATAAAGGCATTTTGGACAAGGTTGCAGCCCAGGGACCTTTCCTTAAAGCACTATTTAAGTATGGACTCGAATATAAAATGAACTGGTCATCGAGAGGTTGGGCAACACCGTTTTGCGATTGGTAATTATACAGATATTTTTATTATTAGTAGTAGTAGTAGTTATAATAATTTTTTATAAGGATTTGTATCTTGCCTAGACAAGACATTCAGAAAAGTGAAAAAAAAATCAAATTTTAAAGAGTTTTCGAGAATTAGGGTTTGAATTTTAAATTTTTCTTAAGGTTTTAAAATTACAAATATTCCAAAAGAAAAGAATAAAATGTTAAATTGTGTTTGTATCAATATGCTTCAGGATAAAGTAGATTTTTTAAGTATGTTGAAGTTACGATAGTTACAAAAGTTTAAATTTTACTAAATAAAAACTACAATTTTTTTAATGTTTGAATTCATTACTGATAAAAAATATGGTGGTTACTGTAATTATAAAAGTACAATATATTTAGATAAATGTTTACAAAGAAACTACTGTAGTACCTTTTTAGAAGAATGAAATACCTATATATTGAGATAAAATAAAGATTGCGAAAGTAGATAAATTTACAAAATGTATCGAAGTAGTGGTGAAGTGTGATTAAATGGAGTTGTAAAGAGATCTTTGTTGGTTAGTATCAAAGTTGTAAATTTAAGTGATGCTTAAATAGAACCTGATTTTGATTTGGAGGTTAAGAGGGAAATAATGAAAAGTTTATAATATTGGTGAGGTTAAAGAACATCACTGTATTTCCGACATAATTTAATTTTTAATGTTTTGACTGTGATGGCAAATCATATGGTTTTTATAGAGCATTATAACACTTGTCATTTCTCGGGTGATTTTCCCTGAATTAAATGTGCAGATCATAAACTTTGCAAATGATGGACAAAGTGTTTTGACAATTATTGACTCTTTGCTTCTCTTCTTCCTTGCATCTAATCCTTCTCATTTTAATTGTTTTTCATATTGTTATTTTCAGGTTTGTGTTTCGAAAAGTAAAAGCTCTCCTTGGAGGAAAAGTTCGTCTAATTGCCGCTGGAGGAGCACCTCTTTCTCCAGAGACCCACAACTTTATTCAAGCTTCTCTTGGATGTGTTGTTATTCAGGTAAAATAACTTATCTGTAAACTACTGACTAGTATATTATTTATTAATTTATTTTTAATTAAGGTTTAAAATTACACATTCCAAAAGAAAAGTATAAAATGTTAAATTGTGTTTGTATCAGTTTGCTTCAGGATAAAGTAGATTAAATATGT
>SEYY01011795.1:5000-25000 GCA_009176605.1 Armadillidium nasatum | reverse complement strand
ATGTTTTTTCTGTTGTATCATTGGGTGGTAAAATTTTTGAAAACATTTTTGTTGTATCTTTCAACAAGATGCATCTTTCGTATATGTTATCTCCATAATTTATATGACATATCATACCTTTCAGATTTAGATTTCTATTTAAAAGAGATGATACAAGAGATGTTGAGATGTTGGAAAAAAGGTTCACTAACACACTCACTCATTCTCTCCAGATCTCTGGGCATTTACCACGGTTTGCATGCTTCAATCTTTGAATTCTTTTTTTTCATTTTATTATTATTTTTCACTTGTTTTACCTTTCTTCTTCCCACTTTATTAATCACTTTTCACATTTTTTATTTCTTTATTTTACTAATCTTTACTGTAATTACCATTTTACCATTAATTACAGTTAAACAGAGAAGTACAAACTAAAACTAAAAATATTAATATTGGTACCAACAAAAGTAATCACAATAATAATAATAATAATAATAATAATAATAATATAATAATAAAAATGGTCCCAACACCAAAATTCTGTAATCTATAGTATAAGAAAATAGCATTCACCTTACTTTGTAGTATCTAAATACACTTAAGTATTAAAAATATGGAAATTCGAAGGTAAGTACTGAGGGCAACCTGATATACATCTTAGTTCTTTAAAAACACAAAATAAAAAAATAAAAATAATGGGCATTTAATTAATAATTAATAAATTAATATGAACGATAGGTTTCGTGAAAATTAAAAAAAAAAACAATTTCAATTTAATAAATGTTGGTTCTATATAACTGTATGACCAGAAGATATTCCCTCGGTATTCATGTTCTAATAAAATAACTATATTTATTAATAATAAAAAAATCTATATATTTCTAAGGTTTACTTTTTATTTCTATTAAAAGAATTACTCAATATTTATTATCTTTGATTATTTACTGATATAAAATCAAGTGCTTATTAATAATCAGCATATATCAAAGAAAAACCGTTTTAGCTGCTCATGTTATAATATATATATATATATATTATATAATATATATATATATATATATATATATATATATATATATTATATATATATATATATATATATATATATATAATATATATATATATATATATATATATATATATATATATATATATATATATATATATATATATATATATATATATATATATATATTAATACTCTATCAGATAGACTTGATATAACAACTTTAAGTACAATCTTACCAAATCTCCACAGATTGTTATACAATTTATTTAATAAATAATATATTTTTAACAAAATTTAATATCCCAATTTATTTCAAATAATTATAGCAATTTCACAATATTCGACTCACGTGAGGGTGTACGCGCACACGCAAGCGCACTTGTACAGTCAACACATACATACATACACTCACGCACACCTTCCTTTACTTTTTCCCCCTCCATTAAGGCGACTTTCTCTAATTGTTCGATGCTGTTGCCAATTACCTTGAACAAAAGTACCTACCTTCATGCTACAAGTATAATTACTTAAATTTAAAATATTCTTTCTTTGATAAAATTAATCAAATTTAAATAACTAATGTTTTTATCACAAACCAATATCTTCATAATATTCTAATAAACATGCTATTTCTATATATCTAATATATATATATATATATATATATATATATATATATATATATATATATATATATATATATATATATATATATATATATATATATATATATATATATATATATATATATATATATATATATATATATATATATATTATTATATATAATATATATATATATATATATATATATATATATATATATATATATATATATATATATATATATATATATATATATATATATATATATATATATATGGGTGTCCCAAGCTTATAGGGGAAGAATATTATTTTAAAGGTACATTTGAGCTCGTCTTGTGCACCATTGCTATTCCCTATAAGAAGCTTTCATGCAAATTTTCAAGAGAATTGGAAATAATTTAAAGGTCCCGAAATCTGAACTTTCTCCCATATAAAATTACTAAAAAAAAAAAAATTTTTTAAAACATATTCCTTGTACACATTTAAAAATATGAATTTTTTCATTAATCAATTTATTTAAAAATATCTTTGAGAAGTTCAACCTTTGCTCCTTTCTGGTTCACTTTCCTCCTGTGAACATGAACAATTTGAAGGAGATACTGAAGGGCTTCTTCATCGTGGCATAAAGGTTTGCTAGTATACTTCCCATTGTGACCAATGCCCCGCTCTGCTACATCATTGGTTACACTTAATTCTTTTGCACGATTCTTTGTGAGACAGTAGTTTTCGTCAGAGGTCCATGAACTCACTGGCTCTCCAGAAATTTTTGCTGAATTTGTAGAAACTGGAAAAAGTTTATTGGATCGACTTGTAACCCATTGACTTAAGTAATCATTTAGCTGCAATCCTTTTCCTTGCACCCATTTCGGTTCTTTTCTAGGTCGAACGTGAAGGTTATCAATCATACTACCCTTCTCATTATCATCAACCTTTTGGTCAAATAATGCCAGAAAAATTAAATCTTCTGAAATATACCAGAGATGACGAATCAAGGCTCGATAAGCTACATTTCCAAATACCTTTGTCAGGATATTTAAGAGAAGTATCCAAGTTCAACATCATTTTTGGAGCTCTTATAGCAATGAGAGCTTCATGCCAGTAACGAGTGGTATACGAGGTTCACAAAAAGAGCTATACGATGCCCTCCATGCAGTTCCTTTGGGTGTAAATTTAGGAATTGGAGTGCAGTAAGGCTATTTTCAGGCAATAAATGGCTTTAGCCATCCATCTTGCCTGTTTCCTGGTTGCCAAAGGTTATAATGTCCAATGTCATATCCAAGATATAAAAGGCAAAGTTGAAGTAGTTCTTCATAATCCTCTCTAGGATGATTCTCACTTGCTAATGCATGATAGAAGTCTTTTGCCATTGTTTTTAGATGCAAAATGCAAGAGCTGTTATTTATAAAAGATTTTGCATCCTCATCTTTATCAAATTATAGCAGTTTACTCTTGTTCATTGATGGCCAAGCTTCCTTGAATATTTTAAAAAGTGATTTCGGAACCAGGTGGCTCTCCCACACATTCAACAAAGATATGCTTTAAGACTACTTTAAGAATGTGGTGACGGACAAGAAAACATAAAGAGATCTTCCTAGTGCTGATTCCAGCCGCACACACGCACCTTGGACAATTCCCGTATTTCATGCTGTGGTGTCAAATACCATACCAATAATTTTATTTTCTAAACCAACTGTAGTTAACATATGATGAACTACTTTTCCATTTGATTCCCTGTACCATCTAATATTTCTGGTACTCCCAGTAACTCTTCCACGCCCTCACCTGTCATCTACAACTGCAATCCTTTCAACTTTTTTGTCCAGTTGTCTAATGTCTGTTAATATCTTTGTGTCCCAATGTATCAACAATCTTGCCGGAAGCTCCCTGATATTCTTATTAATAGTGGCTCCGATTGTTGAGCGGGCCTTTTGTCGAAAACGGTGAACTGTGCTCTTAGATGGTACATTATCAGCACGAAGACCTAGTGATTTTGCTGTGGCAGCGAAGGTTGCCGTTGCCTGCCGAACTGAAAGGTTGCTGCTAGGTCTAAATAAACCATTTTATTTATCAAATGATTAGGTTTAGTCCCTTTTGAAGAATTTAGTTCACAAGTGACAGATTCTTCATCACTATTATTAGGCGATGTACTTGAACCTTCATCGCTCATTTTTTGTGTTTGTCCCACAACACGAGCTTCTTCAGCTTGACGTCGATAGGCCCGCTCAAGAGCTGCTTTCCTGTCTTCCCTTTTTCTTTTTGCGGTGTTAAAATTTTTATCTTCACCTCCCATGTAGCTACATTTTGGATCTTCTTTTTGTGATATTAGAAAGTTCTTGTCTTCAATAGGAATATTTCGCTGGTCTAGCACATCCCTTCGAGCTATGTCAAAGATATCCTCCAAATCAGCTAAAAATACATCTCTCTGCATATCATAATTGGCCCCTATCTTTGTCTTATTCTTTTGGAGATTTCGATACATTTGAACCAAAGCTTTCAGCTTAGTGGAAGCATGAGATAAAGGTTGTTGCAAAGTTCGAATTAGCCCTGTTCCAAATTTCTAATACTGATGATATTATTACAGTCTTTGCAGATTGTGAGTCAGTCTTTTTTTCAAAACACGATGATGGTAAAAGGAAAGAAGTAACAAATCCATTTTACTTGGTAATCGAGATTTCGAGAGCACTGATACTGGAGATTTCTCAATAAGCCACAAACTGGTGTCTAATCTTCTTATTGCCATTGGAATAATATTAAACTTGTACTTTGTAGATATATTAATCTTTGTAAAAATTTCTTATAATACTTTATCCTTTATTGATGTTTTTTTTCACTTGCACAATGTGACACCAAATCCGAAATCGAAAATATTTGAACTAAAATACTAATACATTTAAAATAAAAATATTTATTTACAATGGAAAATAAATTTCATAAAAAAAAAAAAAAAATCATTTTTACAAAGTGAGCTTCATAGCTCAGATCATCAAAGTTTTTAGCAACATTTAAAAAATATTTTAAAAAGGCGTCAAATGTTGGGACTCCTAAATATTGTTCAATTTATTCGAAATTAAAACAGGAATTATTTCTACTCTAACCACCTTTGGGCATTACACGAGCAATTTAAACTTTTAAAAGTTGGGACACCCTAAAATAATATATATATATATATATATATATATATATATATATATATATATATATATATATATATATATATATATATATATATATATATATATATATATATATATATATATATATATATATATATATATATATATATATATATATATATATATATATATATATATATAACCCGAAATTTTATATGTTAAGGATAATAGCTTCAACAACAGAGCCTGCAGGAAGAATTGGCATTTCCTTGGTAGTAGGAGGTAACTGCAAAAGGGCTTGAGCAGATGCCATAGACATCAATCTAGAAGACATCTGTTTTCCAGTGGAATGGGCAGTTGGCAAGTTATCTGCAGAAGACCAAGAGAGAGTGACTCGGTGATATTCAGGTCGTGGATCCAAACGAACTTTTGAAGCCAACTGTAAATATAATATAAAATTTTATATATTAATTGTAAATTGTTCTTATAATTCGAATATAAAATTATTTACTGTCAAGAACCATTCAAATATTTTATCAAATTTTGTAGTACTTTCTAAGTACTTTTCTTTACGTTGATACGTACAGTCGTCAACAGAAGTTCGTTCCTTTTAAGCTGGAAATAAATATTTATATAAAATGGGGATCATGTCAGGTTCAGCCAATCACAGTTCAATTACGCCCCGCTCAATGTTTTTATTTTCTTTTTATTCAAAATAGAGCTTTTATGAAATGATCTCCATTTTATATAAATATTTATTTCCAGCCTAATAGGAACGAACTTCTGTTGACGACTGTACATGTTAATTGATTTTCAAATTAACTAACAATAATTTCTCAAAATTAAATGAATGAAAACTTTAAGTAATCGATATATATATATATATATATATATATATATATAATATATATATATATATATATATATATATATATATATAATATATATATATATATATATATATATATATATATATATATATATATATATATATATATATATATATATATATATATATATATATATATTATACTAAACAACATAAAAACGCAAGTTACATTCTGAAAACTAATATCCTTTTCTTACCTTCGCTCTAATAATGGTGCTATGGTAATCACTGACGCCACTCATTTTCCTACACAAAGGTAATAGGTAAAGATGAGATGTAACTACAGCTGAGACCGGGTTCCCAGGAAGTCCTAAAATCAATTTTGATTTTCCGTTAAATACACAAGTAGCAAAGGTAGTTGGTTTTCCAGGTTTCATGAACACCTTTTTAAAAGCGAATACACAATAAAATTAATAATGATTATTTTTTTCGACATGGTCCAACTCAAAATCTCTGACTACATTAAGGTGTAGAAAATAAATTAGGACATTTAAGTTAAAAGGATTAAAAATAAGTAAGTAATAATTCATAAGAGACAAATTAAAACCATCTTAATGATGGAGACTCCTAAAAATATGCGGAAATATTTATAACTAGAGCAATACATAACTTAAAATATTCGTTTGCTAATAACATTTTCAATTTAATTAAATCAAGTCAAACATCAAATAAGGAAGAATTTTTAGTATATATATATATATATATATATATATATATATATATATATATATATATATATATATATATATATATATATATATATATATATATATATATATATATATATATATATATATATATATATATATATATATATATATATATATATATATATATAAACTTTTATCTTACTTGAGCAAAATGAACCTTTGCCTTTAAGTCTGTCAAAAGAACTGGTCTCAGCAAGTCTTTCTCTCCCATAGATACTCCCCCAGATGTTACCAAAATGTCGGCCTTTCTAAGGGCACGCCTAATCAATCGAAGAAGATGAGTGGGATCGTCTTTAGCTATTCCAGCATCGAAAGCAGGAATCGAATGCTGCTTCAGAAGAGAAAGGAGAGTCACTTTGTTGCTGTCATAAATATGGCCCTCTAAAAGTTGGGGGTCAAATGGACTCTGCAATTCATTCCCTGACATAATAATAATAATAATAATAATAATAATAATAATAATAATAATAATAATAATAATTTTACTTATTTTTGCGATTTTCCATCAAATTTAAGTAAATTTATCTATCTCTTAAAGACTCCTTTTAATTTGCTCACTTTTATGTGCTACAATTGAGAATTAATAAATTTAACAAGAGCATATAACTTAATAATGATTATAAATCTTCGAAAACGAATGTCCTCTTACAAAACTTTGTTAAAATTTGTTAGTTAAATTATGGAGGGGAAAAAAAATTACTAAAGGTAACACTTTTTTCAATAATAATAAAAATAATAATAATAATAATAATAATAATAATAATAATAATAATAATAATAATAATAATAATACACTAACCAGTTGATAGAACAGCAACTAAAGGCTTCTTATGCACCACGATTTCCATTACACCGGCAGAAACCAGGACTCCAATTTCAGAAGGACCAACATACTGACCTTGGGTGAAGAGCAACTCTCCCATACTAATATCACAGCCCTTTGGTCGAATATCTTGGCCTTCGGAAGGTGCCTTCAGGATTTCTATTTCAATTTCTTCACTTCCATCATCACTTTCAACTATCACCTTTGTATCCTCGACCTTATAATGAAGAGAGGAACACTAGGTAAAGACAATTCTAAATAATAAAAAAATCAACCTACAACAGATTAATACTCGTAATATAGAAAAAAGTTTCTTGTATTATATATTACAAAGTATGAGAATTATATATCTTTTCGTGAAATTTAAGATTATTTTTATTATTTCGAGCTTTGCATTCTAACCTGAATAACAGCATCAGCTCCTGGAGGCATTGGAGCCCCGGTGTTAACTCTCATACACGCCCCACTAAATACTTCTTGCAAATGGGGCTCAACGCCTGCACAAGATAGACCGATAACTCTCCTCGGGCCAGCACCGTCAGCCGCAATAACAGCGTATCCATCTTTAACCGATGCTGGGAATGGTGGTATTGGTTCCTTCGCATACACGTCTTCGAAAAGCGAAAAACCTAATGCCTCAGTTGTCTTAACAGTCTCGGATGAAAGTGGAAAAGCGTTCGACATGACTTTCGCCTGAGCCTGTTCGACAGATATTAATGGATAAGGCGATTGACGGTGTCGGCGAGCCACTTTCGGAATTTGTGCTTTAGAGAGCACTTCATCGTCATCTCCATCTGCATCATAAGAATCAGTTGCAGATACTTCTACCACCATTTCAACGCCTCTCTTTTTAAGTATAGAATGAGTTGCATCTATCTTGTTCTTCTGATCTTTTAAAAGTTCTATGGCATGGACTAATTGCTGGAGCTACAAAACTATATATATATATATATATATATATATATATATATATATATATATATATATATATATATATATATATATATATATATATATATATATATATATAATATATATATATATATATTATTTTTTTTTTTTTAATTATTATCTATTTTCTTCATTTAAAAATAATAGTAGTAATAATAATAATAATAATAATAATAATAATAATAATAATAATAATAATAATAATTTGTTTTAAGCTGAAGTAAATAAAACTTAATAGCAAAAAGGCTACCAACCTTAGACACTCTTGGGATCCTTTAAGACTTCCAGGAAGGCTTATTATTAACGTGTTTTTTCTTGTTCCACAAACTGGACGAGAAAGCATCGCCAACGGAGTTACTTTTAAAGACTCGCTAATCATTTTAATACTTAGGCCAGGAATTTCTTTTTCAATTACCTTCAAAAGAGAGTTTGAAAAACTTTTTAATATTTATTAATTATTATTATTATTATTATTATTATTATTATTATTACTAAAATCGTAGGAAATAACATTATAATTCAATGTTTAGTTATATAACTTTAACTGTAAATAAGCTGCATAGAATTTATATTGAAACGATAAAGCACATCTTAAAATAGATAAATAAATAAACTAATAAATAAATGACTTAAGAAGTTTTAAGATTAAACAAAAGTAAAACAAAGATGTAGAGAATGGTGGGAAACTGAGCCGTGATGTCAGTAATTTACTTTACCAGCTCCAACGTCAATTCTGGTTCCAACATTTTAATATTACTCACATTCAATTTCAGTATTTCCGGACTCCTTTATTTTCACATAATTTAACTTACAATTATAAATATTAAAAAATATTTTATAATAAATTTTTTTTTTATTCCAACTGATTTCAGCTACACACAATTGAGATTTTTTTTCTCTCTCTGTCTCTTGCTTCAGGCTCTCAGCTCCACAGCCCTGGAGAATGGAGAACACCAAAGGGATAAATTGATAAAGTTTGTTGAAGTTCCCTAAAAAAAAAAAAAAATTATGTAACATCTTACACAGGTAATAACAAAGAAAAGCTGAAGATCAAGGTCATTGGGTAAAGATAAAGATCGGGGAGGGGGGAGGGGTGTGATCGGAAGACTATGAAATAGAAGGGAAGGAGAGCAATTTAAAAAAATAAATAAATAAATAAAAAGACGAAAAGGAAAATCGAAGGTTAGTGGAAAAAATATCAACCTCATGAAAGCTTGAAAAGATTGCTATAGAAAAGCAACATGTAGTATAATAGCAATGGTTCAGATTACACGTGAAAGAATCCTTGATAACGCAGACAGTTGCCTCTTATTATTTACTACTAAACTTATTTTTGGATATGATCATGTATGTGAAAATTTTGTCCTTTTTGTATGTGGACTTGGTACTAATAATTTTGGATTGCATTATTTCTTATTTTCATAGTATTAGGTGTTTCCAGTTTGAACAAAAAAAGTAAATGCCCTGTCCAAATACCAACAAAAATGATACTTTTAATCCTAAAGAATGTAAAATAATTACAAATAATAATATTTTTATTTAATTTATGAGTACCTCTTTTATCGCCTCTGGAGTAACATCTCTAGCAGCCACACCAGTTCCACCAGTTGTTAAGGCCAAGTCCACTTGTAGTTCATCACACCACTCCATTAAAACCTCTTGAATGCATTCTTTGTCATCTGGCGAACATTTCTGATCGACTACCTACTGAATAAACATCAATTTACAAATCTGTCATGAGTACCCTCACAAATAAATAAATAAATAAGGAAAATTTGTAGATTACTTGATTTAATTTGATGAGCCTTTATACTTGCTAAAATAGTATCATAGATGTTAATACTATAGTATCAATTTTCAAAGTTTGACAAGATTTGTATGCAGTCTTACAAACCAGATAAATTGAATGACTACCATTTCAATAATATTTGGTAGTTTTCATAGGGCACTCACAAAAAGCTAATGCCGAATTTATCCTTCTATTATGTCTTCTTGATTTGAATTAATAAAATTCAATATAAAGAAAACAAAAAATATAAAAGTAAAAGTACAAAATTGTAAAGACTATATGTTACTTAAACGTCTTTTGGTTCATAAGAATGTTGAGAATAAAACAATCAAGCAATATTTTATTTACATTTTCATAATAAAAAGAATAATTAATAGAATGACAAATACCGTTCCTTTAAACAGCAAACCATTTTCAACCACAGTTTTAAGAGCTGCACCACTAATGTCCTCTGCTTCTCCAATAAAACAGCGATCACTAATTGTCAAAATAGCAACTTTTAGTTTAGATTCTTCTTTAATTTTAGAGGCATTCTGTTAAAGAATAGAAGGAGTACTTAACACAATATATAGCAAAGTTAAAACGATAAACTTCTGTTATAAGTTTATTTCATTAAAGTTCAAATGAATGAATAAGTAAAATGAAAATTACATAAATAAAATTTTTACCTATTAAGAATATGGTAAAGATTAAGGGTACTGCGAGGAAATTTGAGAGTTTTCTCATTACAAACTAATTTTTGTTCAGACATTGTTAAATCTTTCACGCAAAATTAATAGTTTTTAGTTTCTATATCCAAAACAAAATATAACACAGATTAGTAACCTGGTGATAAAATTATGGTATCACGTGAGATATGTAGTATGAAACAGTAATACTTTCAAAACATTTATTAAATTATTAAATTTGAGGAATATGTCAATTTAATTTTGAAAAGGATGTCCTATATCAGGCAAAAATATAAAATGAGAATTATGACAGAGTCACAAAGAAAAGAAAACCCTCAATCATAACATCATCCTCTTTAAAAAAATTAAAAAAATAAGAAACTTAAACATTTGTTTTCGAAGTTTTGAAATTAAATTACTGGCAATTTTACATTTATAAGTTATAAATTAACGAGAGATGTGCTACACATATAAGTTATTGTATCAAACAGAAAGAGATTTGCAAAGTTATAAATATTTGCAACAATGATATATAATTTTCTTAAAGAAGATTTAGAAAACAAAAACAAAACATTGGTACTTTCTATTTACCCAAAATCAGCTACAACTATAAATATCTCTATTTAAAACAAAAAATATAAATAAATATATTAAAAGAATTTTGCTTAACATTTAATAAAACATTATCATTTATTAATAAGATCAAACCTTGGTTTCCAGATTATGGTCTTCCATAGTTTCAGAATCATTAATTTGCAAAGTCTGAAAATCTTTGCCTTCTCCAGCAAAATTTAAAGGTTCAATTTTAATGTTTCTGCCCAAATCATTTTTTTCTGAATTCATAGTGAAGAGCTCATGTAACTGAGAGATTTTTATCTTCTCTTGAAATTCAGTGTTTGATTAAAGATATTTTATTCGCTTTAAGCTACTCTGAACAATATAAATAATGAACTATGATTCACTTCCTAATTAAAACTTTGATCCAATCTGAAATATTTACTTTAAAAAAAAAAAAAAATTTGAAAAATTAATATTATACACACTCTATTCTTTACTTGGTTACTATAATAAGTGCAAACATATAACTATTTGCAAGACTTTAAAATTAATTAGTTTGCAGTAAAGCCTTTACTTCCACACATCAATCTTAAATTTCAGATAAGCTAAAAACACTGCCAACACAAGCAAAAGAAAATATTTTCACATATAAAACCATCTCATTTAAAGATAGATAGATAGCAATAGGATACAAAATTGTTCCAATGATGATTAAGACACTACGATGATTACATACAGTTTTGAGCTTTTAGGCTGGACTGGGCTTATGAAGTTGTGATTCTGTGAAATCAAATTGTTCCACTAGCTGAACAGTTCTGATTATTAGGATCGGATTGGGATATATATATATATATATATATATATATATATATATATATATATATATATATATATATATATATATATATATATATATATATATATATATATATATATATATATATATATATATATATATATATATATATATATTATATATAAATTAATTTAAAGGTGAATGAACCTCAAAGTTCGAGTGCAGTTTAATTATTGTTAAAATATTATTTACATAATTATTACAATGGCTCGATTCTAGGTGAAACTCGTTATCATGATTAATTTACACAACATCCCCCCCCTGATTGCAAGGTCATCAATCATACAATGTTATGTTCAGGAATTTTTATAAAAACTCGTGTTTCCTTCTGCTTGGTTCCTCCTAATCCAAATTCTTCTTTCAAAAGCAACCTGATCTAACCTTCTCTTCTAGGAATGGAAGAGAAACATTCCTTCCAATTTTCAGTTATGGCAGAGTACCATTCCTTCCAATTTTTAGCTATGGCAGAATACCTTTCCTTCCAATTTTTAGCTATGGCAGAATACCTTTCCTTCCAATTTTTAGCTATGGCAGAATACCTTTCCTTCCAATTTTTAGCCAGAGTACCATTCCTTCCAATTTTAGCTATGGCAGAGATACCATTCCTTCCAATTTTTAGCTATGGCAGAATACCTTTCCTTCCAATTTTTAGCTATGGCAGAATACCTTTCCTTCCAATTTTTAGCTATGGCAGAATACTTTTCTTCCAATTTTTAGCTATGGCAGAGTATCGTAACTTCCAATTTTTAGCTATGGCAAAGTACTGATCCTTCCAAAAACTCTTTCAAAACTGCTTTCTTTCAGAGCTCAAAAATTTTACTTAAATCAACAACCCCCTTCCAAAGCCCAAAACCAAAAAATCAACAACCATCATCTCATGGGCTCCCAAAGGCTCTCTTCCCAAGCCAAAAACCATCTTAACTGCTCTTTTGCAGAGCTCTCTCAAGTTCTCACGCTCCTATACAAATGATTAATTTTATACTACAATATAATTAATATAAATAATTTTTTTAATTTCTTATACTATATATATATATATATATATATATATATATATATATATATATATATATATATATATATATATATATATATATATATATATATATATATATATATATATATATATATATATATATATATATATATATATATATATATATATATATATATATACCCACTTGGATATTAATAACTATGAAGTGCAACTTTTTTATTTCCTTTGCCCAACAAAATAGTCTACCTTTAGTCTGCCCTCACCAATAACTATTTTTAACCTACTTATGTATTTCATCCTTTCTTGTCTGTCCTCATTTGATAATTTGTGTGAAAACATTTCTAGTTATTGCTTTTTTATAATGTCTCCCCTAAACCAGAAATGTTCTGTCTTATCATCTTATCAGTTTTGTTTTCATTGAAATGTTCACTCTTTCAAGTACCTATTCATTTTACTTTTCAATCCACAATATTGTTTGCAGTCTGCTAAGGACAATAGGTTGATATAACATATCAATGAGAGGAAAGTACCAATATGGAGAAATTGGAAAATAAATCAATCATAGGTATTTGTTAACTTTTGGTTACATAAATACAAAATGTATAAAGCTTTTCACATAGGAAGACTAACTCAAATAATTTTAATTGTATGAATAAGGGTAAAGTATTTAAAAACAATTTTAAAGTGTCCGAGCAATGTTTAGATACTAAAAATAGAGCTACTAAAATATTTGAAATCATAAATTGCAATGTTTCTTGAAATAAAATATAACAGTAGGTAATAAGCAAAGCCCAATAATATTATATACCCCTAAAATATTTCTCATTAATCTGTAATTTCTTAAGCTAAAAGAAAATTTGGGTATGCTCGAGACAGTTAAGCACAGAGCTACAAAATGATCTGGTTTTAAAAATAAGTTATGAGTAAGACTGGAGGAACTGGGAATGTTTTCTGTTTCTGAAAACAAGATTTTAGAGAAGACATGGAAAAATTTATGTTCTTCATATCAGAACAACAGAAGAAAAAATAGAGATCATAATTGAAAAATAAAGAACTCAACCTTTCTGACGGAGAGAAAATACTTGTAGGTAATTGAAATTATTAGACTACTAAAATTAAATAGTTTACATTCAGTGGATGAAATCTAGTTAGACTAGATACTGTAACAGTTATTTGCATTGTATTCCACTTTTTTAACTAAAAAACTTAAATCAGTATGCATGATCTGAGAGCTGGGAAAAGGAGCAGTTCTTGATAGGACTATGTGGCTTAGTACCTTCTCATTAAACTTTTAATTTGCACTCAATTAACAGAATGATAGACTACAGAGAATGAGTCACCACTTAGGAACACTTCACAGCTCACAGTACAGTCCATTCTTATTTGATGGATTACTTGATGGATGTATGGGCCCTGTGTAAACTCTTGCAGTTTCCTTCTGCCCATATCATCTGTTATGAGCTGATTAACCACTTCACTATTTACCCCCTGAGATGGGGCAACAACTGTAGCACTGTGTAAGAGTAGCACTTACAAATGCATTGAATTATAGCACTGAATTATAGTAACACTGAAATATGTTCACTACATAAGAAGCTCACTGTACACTGATCTCAAGTACATCTCAGACAGTCCCCTTTAAAGGAGCCCAAAGAAGGCAACCCAGGGATCATCCAAGAAATCATTTACTGTGGCAAAATAGTGCCTGTCAAAATCACAATCTATACAATTGGCCTGTAGCCCTGAAATATGTTATCAGTGTATGACATACCCGGATATGATGTGTAGAATGAATACTGACCCCCACCAAGAAGAGCTGGAAGTGTCAGAGAAGAAATCCCAACCCTTTGTAGAAAGAGCCTAAGATCCTCCCTTGCCACCATGTAACTGGCACAGCAGAGCAGAAAGTGTTCCAAACTATCCTCCTCAGCAAAGCAAAATGTGGCAAATAGGCATGGAAGAGAGACCCATTCTATAGAGGCAACTATTGAGGACAATGTGCCCAGTTCTCAATCTTGTTATAACAGTCTCAGATGAAGAGGAAAGACAAAAGACCCACCCGATAATATTGGCCCAGGGGATGAGTGGTACGGAAAGTATTAAGAATATCCCTCCAAGTAAGATCCACACATCCTTGAATGCAAGTGTACCACTCCCCCAACTCTAAGGGAAAATATTCAATATGGGAACATCTGTGGGCTAATTTGGCAGATAAGTCCGCCATTTTATTACCAGCAATGCTAATGTGAGATGGAACCCAGTGGAAGTACAGAGTCCAGCCCTGTCCAGGAGACATTCCACAAATAAGACAATGAATACAAAATTGAATTCTCTGGTATTTGGTGGGTAGCTGAGATGATATGATGTGTGAAGGGCAGTACTAGAATCAGAAAAAAAGATAAGACTGAGGAGGGGGGTGAGCCACTACAAACTGCAATGCCCTGAGGACAGCATCTAGTTCCAGAAACTCTACAGAATGTCCAGAGAAGAGCTTCCAATTCTGAGTAAGGGAAAGATCAGGGAAAAACAAAGCTGCTGTGGCAGAACACTCAGATCCCTGGTGCATCCTGGTACCATCTGTAAACTCCTGAAAATATGTCTTGTAGTTTTCCAGTATTTATCTAAGACTGGAGGGCCAGTCAGTCCATTCACACTTCATTATTATAGTGTTAATTTTTTTTTAATTTATTTATTTAGTTTACTGTCAGTAAGTTAGCTCTCAAAATTAAACTTTATTTGGCTTACTTGATTAGAGATTAGGCTTGGTAGAAACTCATGAGTTTTTTTCATTCCAGATACTCAAATCTAAATAATTTTAAGGTATAAATCCTTTATAGGGTATTATAAGGCCTTACCACAGTGGTTATACTACTATAATTGCTTCAATGAATTTTTTAAAAGTTTTGCTACTATAATTATTATTATAAGGTCATTGTCATTACACAATATTACTACAGAATATAGATAGTCAATCAAATTCACTCAATGGGGGTCAGGGATTCTGGGCCTTGGGGTCTTGCTGACCTCTGCTATATAGTCAGTGTCTATACTGTTCTTGGAACTACTATAAAAAGAAAATATAAATCATAGAAATATGAATACTATATAATATATATATAATATATATATATTATATATATATATATATATATATATATATATATATATATATATATATATATATATATATATATATATATATATATATATATATATATATATTTTATTTATTTTTTTCACCTCTGGTGGGCAAAGGCCAGAGGCCTACCAATATTCCACCAGAGTTAGGGGGAAAGTCGGGTAACATGGTCTAATTAAAGGCCGACATGACCTGATAAACTGCGTTTGAAGGTGGTTAAGTCATAGGAAGTTGGGAAAATAGATGAAGGAAGTGTGTTCCAAACTTTACCAGTAGAGTACATGTAAGATTGAGCATAGCGGTTGTCTCGGGTCAGAGAGTTGGACAGAGAAAGGATGAGACTGTGTAGAAAGATGAGTCGCACGAACCCTTCTCAGTGGAGGAGGTATGCGACGAGAGAGTTCAGAAGAGCAGTGTCCATTGTAATAGCGATAGTAAAGAGGGAGTGACGCAACATTTCGACAGGCAGAAAGAGATTGGAGAGAATTAGTGAGAGCAGGAGAGTTGATAAGGCGAAACTATATATATATATATATATATATATATATATATATATATATATATATATATATATATATATATATATATATATATATATATATATATATATATATATACATACAGACTCTACTTTAATGACCAAATATAATAAATATAAAAACATATATAATATATATATATATTATATATATATATATATATATATATAATATATATATATATATATATATATATATATATTATATATATATATATATATATATATATATATTTATAAAATAAATATTTAAATATAATAAATATATATATATATATATATATATATATATATATATATATATATATATATATATATATATATATATATATATATATATATATATATATATATATATATATATATATATAACTACTACCAAAAAACTCTAATAAAGATGTAAATGAAACTAAAATAAAATCAAAGTTTGATAAAATGAAGTAAAGAGTATCCATGAACCTAAATTTCATTCATTTTATTCATTAAGGAATTTATTTATTAATAATATATAACACTATCAATACCTGAAATGTGTAGTCTCACCATAGACTTTAACTACTACGAGTCTCACAGACTATAATGGTAGTCTTTAAATCCCGTAAAACAAAATTAAAGATACTTCATTAAAAATATAATGTTGATATAAGTATAAAAACAAAAATAAATAAATAAAAAATGGATAAGTAAATAATTTCGATATCAAACAGGAAATTTTATCAGCAAACATGATTAACACGGCCATGATTAGATACGCAAAAACCAGAGTTAATTAACCCTTAGGAGTAACAACCCGCACCACAGCTTTTTAAGTCTGTGCCCGCACTTTAGCAAAATTGAGCGTTGTTAATTAATATGCATGGATCAAGAACTTCTATTATGGGTAAAAATATTTTCATAAATAAATGTACGAGTTGAGAATTGTTTAAAAAATATTTTTATTTATAATTTTAACTCGTGTTCGTAGTTACGTTCTTACCTAATATTTAAAGTAAATAATAATGATAACATATTCAAATATTTCACGCCTAGCTTGCTTTCTTGACAAATAATACGATTTTTATTATTCATATTTTATGGACTTTGAATGTAAATTAGTAATATAAAAGACTAATAATTATATTTGTTTAATAAATATATATTTCTCTCTCTCTCTCTCTCTCTCTCTCTCTCTCTCTCTCTCTCTCTCTCTCTCTCTCTCTCTCTCTCTCTCTCTCTCTCTCTCTCTCTCTCTCTCTCTCTCTCTCTCTCTCTCTCACACACACACACACACACACACGCACACACACACACACACACACACACACACACACACACACACACGACTGCCCTCTATGTAGGACGTACTGACTTTTTTCGCCATTATAAAGTATTAAAATTTCTAACTGTATCTAATAAAATTATTAGAATTCAAAATGTTATTCGATTGAAAAGTGATTAGTAGTTTCCATTAGAAATTATGTTAATCTTACTAATTCTTTTTCTTATATAGAAAATGTATTCTAAATTTCAAAATTGTGATCAGGATTTGCCGTGTCTATATATAGAAAAGCACAATAGATCAGGTTTCGTTTTCACAAGGCAACCCTAGCAAGGAATTTAAATTTACCATTCATAATTATACCATTAGCTGATTGTGTAACTCCCAATTAGTATCTCTGATCGTCTTGAACATGAACCCAACATACAGATATGTTTTTAATATTTAATCCTTTTCCTTCTTCTGATAAAAATCTTTTCACCTCTGGGTTCCTCCGATCACCCGAAATTTGTATTCTGCTTTATGGATTCATGTCTTCCCAGGAAAGATCTCTTCCTTCGGTGTTTTTGACACTTCAATGCTGCTGACTGGCTGGATTTTTTCATTTTTCCTAGCATTATTTCTACAGTGGGACGAATGATTCATCGGAGTTAGTAGAACGCATAACTAAAAGGTTTTATCTCCAGATGGAGTAATTCATTTTCCTTTTTCCTTTCAACTAAAGATTGTAAATCTTACATTTAGCTTTTTGTTATTATTGTATCTGCCGCAGGAACTATGCTTTCAGGAATTACCGTCCCATTTAAACTCTAGAAACTCAAGTAATTTACATTTCGTCCCTAAACTGATCAAATTCCACTTTTCCAAAGATAATAGGTAGTTTTTCTGTTTCTGCTTCACGCTATTTCTGGTTTTTCCTCCTCTAGTTACTTCCAACGTCAATATTACTACTTTACCTTCTAAGGCTAAATTAGCTCTTCTCTCAAACTTTATCAACAACGCATACCATATCGAGTCAAAAGCTTTGAACATGTCAAGTGACACCACTATGGATTCCATATTCTCTAAAGGCAGAAGCCCATAGATTAGTAAGATTGGAAAGTATATAACCAGTTGAACTTGAACAACGAAAACCATAAGTAAATTCAAAGAAAAGAAGAGGAAAGGTAGATTTACAAAAGTTGTTTGGGATATTGTTCAGCAAAAGACCGACCAAAAATATTTGTCAGTAGAAGAAACCATGTCAGCAAACCTTAGTTTAGTGAAAATACATTTGGTCAGTCAAATAATATCCCTGCAATAATTCCAAGCATTTTTTTTTTAGCAAGCGTGATAGGAGAACGAAAGTTTCTCATAACCTGATAAGCATTATCTCCTGATAAGTGTGATCGGACCTGGGTTTTGAAGAGAAAGACGTGAATGAATAGGAATGAACCTGCTCATCTCACCAGTGATTAGAGAATTTCCAATTCGATAGACACCGAGGCTTTTGGTATGTCAAAGCTGGAGTCCTTCCAAGAATAGCTAGTAGAATCAGTGCAAGTTTTCTGCAGCTAGAAAGAAATAAGCACCAGAAAATACCCTCAAATAATTGTCAAATAACCAAAATATTATTTAAATTATGATTTGTGCAAAATTACACTGTTAAACACTTTGAAAAATATATTTATTCAAACATAAAATGGAAGATACTTCCAATAAATATACAAAATTTCTACAGAAAATATGAAATGTGACGTCATCCACAAGCTGTTGAATTTAAGAAAGAGTTTTCTCAATGGAAAAGGCTTAAATGCTGTAACTTATTATTAGGTAAACTTTGACTTTACTCGGTGGCAGCGATAAAACCCCAGCGGCCCACGTTATGCGGGGGGTCCCAGATCTGGGGACCCTGACAAAGACCCTTGTGCGAGTATGAAAAGAAATCCTTAAGATATAAAACAAAGCAATTATATATATATATATATATATATATATATATATATATATATATATATATATATATATATATATATATATATATATATATATATATATATATATATATATATATATATATATATAATATATATATATATATATATATATATAATTTTTAAAGTATATCTACCCCAGCC